>JBBMHQ010061409.1:0-14853 GCA_037834295.1 Postelsia palmaeformis
TCTACGTTTCGCTTGGTCCTCGCCCCCCCGCCCCATTTGTTCCTCGACTTTCAGATTTGGGGAAGATGGGAACGAAAGACCTACTTCTCGGTGCCTCCGTGATAGGGTCACGAACCACACGTTCGCAGATCCTACCACGCTTGATACGGCACGGTGTACGAATATATTTGTTATAGCAACAATTACAGGCACCTGAGTTACGGTGCACTACTCGCTACCGTGCGTAGCGAGTACTTGAAGCTAACGTAGTTTCGATGCGACTGCGACCAGACGCACCCGCCGAGAGAAATGGCAATCGTAAGGACAATCAATTGCAACGACACTTCGGATTGACGGTCTATAAATATCAGTAGTATGGACATTTAAACACATATATATATGCTAACTACTGTATATCTATAAAAATGGGACAATGCCGCGACTCGTCATATTAGCGGGCAGGCGCGTGGTCCGTGCACGCCCCCCCTTCGTTTAAACGCCAGCACCTTACGCTCCCGCTGTTCCCGTTACCTTTCCACGCCAACGCTTGTCGTGTCGCGGACGCTAGCACACTCCTGGCTTCGATTCACCTGTGCTGTCGCGCACAAGTCGCTATGCATAGCCTAACCCTAACCCTAACCCTGTGCTCCCGTTCGTCAAGTGTTCCGGCGACGGCGGCCCTTTAACTTACGGTACGCCCCGCTTACATGTGCGTGTCGTGCGCTTGAGAGTCAGCCGTCAGCGCTACTCCCCTTACTTCACGTGCGACGGTCCTCCGGTGCCGTCGCACTCTGTCCTCTCGTGCGTTGCTCGCTCTCCGAAACCGCCGTACGATACACGAATCCCCCGTCGTTCTTTCGTCCTAGTGTTCCTCGCGGTTCTTGCGCTGTTTCTTAGCGAAACCTCCGGTCCAACGGCGTCAATGGCCGCTGAATGTGTAACCCCGCATCCGGGTATGAAGTACTTGTACTGCTGCTGTGTTGTAAATAAACTTAAACTCAGTAGGTACGTACACCTTAAATACGCTACAACCCGTTTCTATTTCAAGGAGTATCCTCCACTACGAAACGGTGGTCCGTGATATCACGGTTGCGTTCGTCGATGTCTCGTGCGTAGTTGTCCGCCGGGGTTGAACCGTGAGACCGCAGTGTACGTAATAGCCTTGTGTGAATGGAAAGTAAACCCTGTTCGCTCATGGTGGCCGTACTGCCGCCCTGTGCTCGAACGTGTCGGGGATTTAACCCTATTTTCGTGATCGAGGTTGTAACCCAGGACTGACCGAGTATGTGAGTTAAGGTGGGCTGCCGTCGTATCGATAGCAGGTCGCAGGTGTAACCCCATGTGCTCGCTCGTGCGTGTTGGGGACTGACCCCAGCGTATTTACTGTGGCCGCAAATGCCAGCAGGAGTAAGCACGTCAAGCTGTCACGGTGCCTATCCCCGAATGCCCACCAGTCGCGGTCCGGGGATTCAACCCGGTGTATTCGATAGCGTTCGGATGCGTTCTACATCAGAAGTACTACATTTCCGCTGAAAGGTTTTCTGAATGCCGGGGGTTCCCTAGCCCAAAATCGTCGGAATGCCAATCTTGTTTCGAAGATTATTTTTCTTGTACACCTGGGCTATGGAATCATTCATCGAGGTTGAATTTGTTTTTTTTCAAGTCAGTTTTTGGGTAGGGTATGGAGTTCCTTAAGTGGGGAGGTTCAGAAAAATCGGGTGAACCTCGATCGTGGAACGCCTTTTTTGTCTGGGATGATACCCTGTTTGCTTGTTGTGGCCGTAGTGCCAACCAACCGTCGCTCGTGTGTCCCTTCTCATTATCAAATCTTTCGCTATGGAAATGGCAGAGGTAAAGCACCTCAATGTGCCACGTTGCCTGCCCCCTAAAGTTCACTAGACGTGGCCCGGGGATTCAACCCGTTGTATTCGACCGCAGAGGGTCCAACCCGTTGCACTACTATGCCATGTTCGTCTAGGATTAAATTAAACCCTGCTTGTCTGCTGTGGCCGTGATACCGAGCAGCCGTCACTTGTCTTCCCGTTCGGGGGTTGAACCCTGCGGGCGCAGTCAGGCCTTCACGCCCAGCCATCGTTATCGAATTAGTCGGGGATGTAACCCTCAGGTCGTCATATATATATGCGTCGGGGCTGGGACCTTCGATTCACTTGCTGTAGGCTCGTCATTAGCTGGAATGTATATATTAGCGAGTGCTTGGTATACCGTCACTAGTGGGTGCTGGCCGCCAATTTCTTAGCAGGGAACCTTTGCATAGGGTTACTGCTGTACTGCAATGTGTATAGTCTCCAAGCGCAGTACAAGAGGGCCGAACTCGGTACACAACGCTCAGGAGTGTTTCGGGCATGATGTTTTGGCCGTGCTGCTGTAGCTACGTCTACACTACGGTTCGCTGCGTTCGTCATAAGCTCTGTTTTTCCCTAGCCTCTTTCCACTTTGTCGTGCTGTTGTAGAGCCGCCATATTGCTCATGGGGTGATACTCAATCACTGTCTCGCCATACAACAATGAGGCTTTCCCGAAAAGGGATCCATCCTGCAGGCGTCCCCTCTTTTCTGTTCCAGATCACTGTTGGTATACCGGTATGAAGCAGGTATATCACTGGTATATGGTACCGAGTACATGCAAAAACTGTTTTTTCTAGGTGTCGTACATGCTGCAGTGCTGTTCGTACTCACCCTAAGCTGTATCATCCATACCGACGAAATTATTGATCTTACAGCTGTCGGCTTTAATATTTACAAATACATACTATGAGTAGGTATTACGGCAACTGTACGCCGACAGCACGTGTTCTGGTAACCGCAGTACTGCTGCTGTACATGCTTTACACATCGCTGTCATTCGATCGCTGCTGTACCTCATCACCTTTATCGACTTTGGCTGCATTTGGCTGTCCATGAGTGCTGGCGGTACTCACCCTGAATACCATGCCCTAACACCATGCCCTAACCCTAACACGAGGTCTCCTGGTCTCCTCCAGCTTCAAACAACAAGAGACGTCTCACTCCTCTCACGCGTTGATATTAAACATTAGCATTCGACTAGTTTAATGTTTCTGAGCTTTTATGGTAAATGTTGGTATTATACAGACAAACCGTTTAACAAGATTAGCTTGCTGGTGTATGGTCGGTGTTGAGCATTTTGCCAGTTTCAGCTTCAAACTACATTATTGGTGATTGGTCGGCGCCCCTGTCCCCCAGGAAAGATGGTGGAGTCTGATTGGTTAATGCCTGGTGCATTCCGTATTAATAGTATGAATACTCCCATGATACAAACACAAACACAAACACCTTGTACTCACCAACATGGTACTCCGTATTATATAAAGGTATCCATAGGCATTGTGCGTACTGCAGCAGTAATTCGACTAATATACCTCAAGACAAGGGCTGAGGGTTAGGGTTAGGGTATTTTATTGTGCCGTGCTGCCGATTGTGCCGATACCCATGCCTCGGGTAGGAGAACATGCATCGGTGTCAATTCCTACTATTATTACTTGATAATTGTGCCTGGTTCGTACAAATGTGCAGTAATTTTTTCTGCAGTATCCCACCCACGGGACCATATTAATGTCAAGTGTTGCGGAAGGCAATGGCAGGTAAAAACCAAAGGTGTGTGTGCAATATAGATCGCCCTCGCCCAGAGGCTCCTCTCTCGGACGTGTAAATGTGTACTGGTAGTATTTATATCTCAGGCTTGCTTGTGTGTTAGGGTGAGGGTTATTTTCGTCTCAGTTCTTCTGCTATTCTTTGTCAGCCACAATCATGAGATCGCATCGTTCTCAACATTCAGTTATCAGCTGGTACCTGGTATCCAGTAAGTCCTCAGTTTGATTTTTTTCTTCAGATGTACTGAGGATATACTTCGGATACTTTAGTGCTGCCAGTACTGCCAGTACTGCCAGTACCTGCAGGATATCAGACCACTTTTACGGGGGAACATACTGTATTAAATAGGACCTGACGGTGCATGCAAAAACCTATATATTTCGCTATTTTTAATGACAATATTCGATATTATGTACTATGGTCCCCCCGTAATATAGCGGCCAAAAATCTGTCTATACTGGCAATTTACCCCCAGTACACGACTCTCGAATATTGCCAATACGGTCATTATCCTAGCCCTAATTGCTGCGACTTCTACACACGTCTACTGAAGTATATACACCCATGCAGATATGGACCCCACCCCTCTCGACTGCAGCGCGCTGACTCCAGAATATTACGATCAGTGTCTTCCCGATGTGCTGCGAATACCAGCAGTACCCACAGAATCGAACTCCGAAATAGTCGGAAAAGTCGGAGTCCAGCCTGTATCCGCAGTACGTACAGACCCGCAATCGTGGTATGATAGTGCCGCCACTAACCCCAAGTATGGTGTACCAGGCGGGTAGGATCGAACTACGACACACACACTGCCAGGACTCACAGGATGAAGCTGTATCGAACCCATGATAGATATCGGTTCTCGCAGTACCTCCTCAGCATTTCACACCGAAAATAATTTACTGGGCATCTGTGCAGCACACGAGTATATATAGTGTTTACTGCAGTAACATTTCGTCGTCGCTTTAACTTGTATATAGTTTGGGATTAATGAGGCCTCCTGCTGCGATCAGCCGGAGACTCCCACCCAGGGCTACTACCCCCGCGTTGGTTCAATCGTCACCAACGCGGCACCTCGTCGCAGAGAGTAGTTGCTCCGGAAAAATAAATACTACTCGATCGAGACCGAGCCAGCACTTTGACAGCAGCAGTGTGAAGACACGACTGCAATGTGAGAACTCCGAGGGCCCAGAAAGCAGGCTGGGCGGACAGAGTCGAAGCGATCCGCGAAGGATAAAGTTTGAAGCGAGGACTTGCCGTATTTGAGCAGTATCGAACAATGACCTACGTTCGCCAGTACTCCCAGCATAAGCGCTGTCGAGCCTGATCCTCTGTGCACCACAGGGTTATTTTTAAAAATGTCCGCAAAGATAAGTGGGATTTTTAAGCCAGGCAGAGACCAGCTATTCGTGATCTCGTCTTGTCCCGATTTATACGTGCGAAGAATGTATGATACGGGTACGAGCACCACATATTGATGAGCCTCGGCCGAAGTGGTTATGATGTACCGGTACTCGGTATTCGGTATTCATCGTGATATTGTACTCTGGACCAAGACACGCGACTGCTGAAAGACCAGCTCTGCGCTCTATTCTGCTCCAACACTTATCTCTCCTAGCCGTCTTTTTTCTATTCGTGCGCAGCAAAAAAATGCGGGTTCGGGAGCCCAACCAAAACGTTTCGTCGAAAAACAATCGACCACAAGAAAACAAAAACCTACGCTAGAACGGGGTTGTCTCCGTAACATCTCCAGCTCAGCTGTCTCCTGGGCGACGTTCGTGTCGGAGCCGTAATCGGGCCGGAATGGGCAGTCTCCCGCATCGACCGCGCGCGGGAGAAAAGGCGCGGAGGTGGCGGGGGAGCGCGAGCCGCTGGCGACAAACCCGGGGCTAGACACCGGGCCCAACAATTGCCGGTCCCGGGACCCAAACGACAAATTTGAAGCAGCAGCAGCAGCAGCAGCGTGTCCTCTTAGACGAGTACCGACCTGGGAAGCGTCAGGGAGAAACATGCCTGTTGTCTCTACGCATTCCTCCGCGTCGGTACATAAATATACCGACACCTAGTAAGAAAACACATAACAAATACTTTACGCCCGACCTGCACGCATGATTTGCGTCGAATGGCCAGCACTGCCATCACTGCTGCGGGCCAACGGGCACACGAACGAGAAATCGCTCAACTTTTCGCTGCTGAAGCTATCGATTATTTGAGGTAGCCTTCGACCGGAACCCGAACCCTAAGTTCTTACCACGCCGCCAAGTGTCCGCCCGCCTGTCTGCGCCGTTTTACGTACAGCCACTTCTTTTTTTTCCCCCCAACAGATCATATTCGATCGTCAGAATACTGATATTCCCAAGGCTGCTTTTCACGGTGCAGCCTTCACGAACCCCCGTACGTATAGCTTTGCGATATCCTCACCGCACGGCATTGCACCGCAGGCCCGATTTTCAAAAGGCACGAACCACGTTGCAGTGGAGTTGTTCCCCGTACAGCAGTAGGTTGCACTGGTTGTTTCTCTTCTTCTTTCGATGCGGTGTGATGCTCATGCCTTAGCACTTCTAAGGAGGTATACCAGTGAGGGCCGTTTTTGAAGACGCAGTGCGAATGGCAAAACATGTGTGAATTCGATAAGAGTTACTTGATCCCTGAAATAAAAAGTAGTTTATTTACCAAAAAAACAAATCATTTTGTCAACAAAAAACAGAAAAGTCCAAAACAAGATGGCCAAATATGAATGTTTTGGCGACCCCGGAATAACAAATTCCATATTTGACCTTTCGATAAGGGTGATATAATGTATTTTTACGTTTCGTCAAAAACGACTCTCACCACCATCTCTTCGCCTACCAAACGTATTGGAACATTGAAACATTGGAACATTGGAACATTGGAACATTGGAACATTGAAACATTGGAGCATTGGAACATTGGAACATTGGAACATTGAAACATTGGAAGAAGAAAGTAGGCCGAGAGCTTTCTAGTGATATTGCTGAGAGCAGACCGCAATGGTTTGACAATGGCTTCAACAATGGTTGATGAAGAACATGTCTACTCTAGGCAACACGGGGTCTCCTGGCGGGACTCGACCAAATAATCGACACTGCTCACTTGCTCACTTGCTCACTGCTTCTCATTAAGAAGAGTCGACACGAGAAATATTGCACTTATATAATATCATAAAATATAAGATAATATCAAATCAGCTGTTGTACGCACCGTATTGCCGAATTGGGGGGGAGTGTGCTCATGCCATGCGTGCATGAGGGTACCCAAATGCGTCGACGTACGTTTGTGCATCCAGTACGTACCAACGATGTGTTTCTTACTCTAACGGTGCTCGGAAAACTAAGTGTATCAGTACAGGTGCTGCCTGGAGTTGGCGTCAACACGTAATTGCTGTTTCGAACAGTCTTCCACGGCCCTCCTAATGTTTCGCAGGTCCTCGTCGAACCGTTGTTCCCTGTCGTGCACTCGCGGCGTAATTTTCTGTTGCACCTTCATCCCGTCAACTGCACGTAGCTGATTCAACCTGGCGCTCCCATGTATCGCGCGAGCTATCTGGTAGCGTTTGATGTCGCGTGCGAGTTCGTGCCGTTCACTGACATCGTGAGCGACATCTTCCTGCTGGCGTCGGTGTGGCCATCCACCGAGGTTATCGCTCCTTCCGACGTCGCTGGGTGCAGCGGGCGGACCCTCTGGTAAGCGAAAGATACCTATGAAGTACTTCGGAAAACGTACGAGCTGGTCCAGCTGTACTATAACAATAGCACTTATTTAGAAGGGTATGCATATTGAACGGTGATACTTTGGATCATGGTTCGTTGCTTATATTACTAATTAATCAATCAACGCCTATTCATAGGTGCACAGTTGTAGATTCATCTGATCTGGTGCATTCCCTAGCATTGGCGCTCTTGTGTAGTATCGTATCCTGTACTATAATAGGTACATTGATCAACTCGTTTTCTGGGCGAAAATAAGATTTTTAAGCAATTTTTTGCGAGACTATGTAAAAAGCTGAGGATTATCCTCAATAGCACGTCAATAGCATCGCGTCCAGAAAGCCCACACTTCTACAATGGGCAAAGATGCCAGCACCTGCCCGCGGTGAAGAGAAGCAGCCTCTAGGGTCTGTCAAATTCCGGCTATTCTGACAGCATTGCTGTACACTGCTCGAAAGGTGACACGGCTACGAAACCAATGTCAAAAACAAACGATAGCCAGGAGGAGGCCTTCGCAGTAGTCTACCGCAAGATGGAGGACAGCGGTGAAACGCGGAAAGAGCCGTGAACCTGGGGTGTTCGGATTGTCGCCGATGATACCCCCACACACCACCAACCATCATGCTCATTGGCTGGCGCTCCACCCCTATGCGGGCAACGAGATCCGATGACTATATCCTCCATCTGTGCACTACCTCATTAAATGGTATGTCGCAGTGTTTCTTGTCAGCCAACCCACCCCAACACTTACCAAACCAAAAAGGCGTCCAGCTATAGCGTACAAGCAATGGAGCCACTTTTGGTCGTGTCATCCGACTGCTGCTGATAGGGATAGGGATAGGGTTAGTTTGAGCGCGCAGCAGTACAACAAGTACGTTCCTGTGTCTACGTCGGACACTACTTTCCATTGCTGCAGTGCGATGACCACGTCTAAGCAAATGGTGACCGATACTGTTGTCGTCATACTTTGGCATCAGCCTCCCCCCGTCTATATGATATATACGAGGTATATTTATAGGGTGGGTTGATGTAAAACACGCCTTTAGCTGCTTGGGCTAGACAACTATGAATAGGGTACCGTTTCTTTTTTTGGTAGTCACCGCGGCTGGCGGTCGAGTAAGGGTTAGGGTTAGGGTTAGGGTTAGGGAGCCTTAACTGCGCACAAGGGGGATGATCGTATCGCGTAGTGTGTTTGTGGTATGGCACCCACGAAACGAATACACAGTGCTTTCATTTGCTGTCTTTGCAATGGGCCACACCAGAAATCAAATAAGTTCATTCAAAGCCGTGTTCCTTTGCAATTTTTCCTCAAGAGTGGTTCTTCGATACAGCTCACCCTTCATGCGACTGGTGCAAGCAATGTCTGTCTGGGTGATGAAAACCCGGCGTGCTGCGTCTCGGCATTGTAGGGGGGCGAGAGGGTGTAGTCATACGACGACCGCCATGCAGGACATGAGTACCCCCCTCACGCTCGAAGCCCCTACGTGAGAGGATTTGTATGCCCCAGGTACCAGAGGGTATACATATTCTAGCTCAAGCAAGTAAACGAAGACCCTCGGCTCGCGCCATGCCAAGAAAATGTATCCTTATTAGTCATCCACGTCTCTAAATCAGATTGTAGAGAGCGCCATTTACTGAGCAAGTTCATAAAATATATCATTTTACCGCGAGTACTGTCTTGGCTTTTGCATGTCCGGGTGTGGCTGACGAAGCCTGTAGTGCTTTTCCCTGTCTGTACTGTCTCTAAGAGTCACGGAAGTAGGTTTTTGGTTACAGCACGCAGTGGCCGACCTTTTCGCATCGGCTCGCTGTGCATAGCGCTAAGCGTGTGAACGGGAACGGTTTGACTCCGTCAGCCGATCCGAATTGTTTTCCTGGTATGATACGAGTCGGCCTGAAGGCACTGACTTCAATATGCCTTCGAAATGCCGACCAACGGGAGATACTTGAAGCCGTTCAGTAGCAGTGTAGGACGTTGATTTTCCCGGCTTTTAGGTAACAAGCGTTGTTTACTTTGTGCTCCATGCATTGGAGGACCGGGCGACAAGAACGAACTTCAAAATATCTTCCGTTGACTCCTCTGCGATTGGCTAGCCAGTCCTTAGCCTACGGGTCGTGTTCTTCAGTAGGAAGCAGCGCATTGATCCAGCCGTACTGCAGTTTTTATGTTTGTCGCCCGTTTTGATCAATCGGCTACTTAGGGCCTGCAGGCATGCAGCCGTTGGCTCCCTTGGCGGTACGTAGTGCCCTAACCCTAACCTCATAGCGTTTTGGTTTTGGCTCACGGTCCTCTCCTATCGTGCCGATCGTGGTTGTTAAGCGAACGAGTGAACCCTTCTTCTGATTTGCGCTGCAGATACCACCCGCGGGCGGGTCGCTCCTCGTTTTTTTGTACCTGGTATTGTTTATCGTTTTGTTTCAGACCAAGTGTCCTTTGGCGATACATATTTCTATCGTTGTGCAGCCGAGCTGACCACCCCACCCCCTATCCGGCGACACTTCGCGTCTGCTCTGTTGATGCACGCTACAGGTACCTCGCGTTGTCCCTCACAGTGGTCGGCACGCTGGTCGACCTCGTGCCGGAGATGTTGCTGCTGACCGAAATAATCATGCACCCCGGTGTCACCGCCGACTACGGCTCGCTGGGTACTATCCTCAGGATGATGTTTAGCGACGGTAAACCGGTCATTGTCTTCGCCGCTACGGAGGACCACGATAAGCCGCTAAGCCCTTCGCTGCTCCTAGTACGAGACTCTCTTCGCCGACGCCTTGCATCGGTGGCAGCAAGCTTGTTTTTGCGCGACGGCTGCTTCGCAAGCGCAACACCAAAGTGGACGTACGCCGGCCTCGTGGGAGTTCTGGTCGGGGGAGAGTTCCTGACAGCAATTGGCGCGTGTCTGTTTTTACGCATTGATTTCAGTTGGGCGGCCGTCATCTCTCTTGTGGCGAGTGTTGTGGCGCTGTTAGTGTCTGTGCGGTGCCACATGAGGGCCGTCGGCGAGACAGAGCTCCATGCGTGCCATGCGTCGCCGTCAGACAACGGTGGCCGCCTCATCGAGTTCATCCTGCCGGGTCCGGTGACGCTGGCCCGTTTTTTGCTCATTGTCCCCGTTTGGCCCATGCTGTTGGTGTACTCGGAAAACGCTTCGTTTTGGCCGTTCTCCATGGCGAACGATGGAGACCACTCTTTGCCTAGCTCTGACGATGCGCTTTGGGTGTCCCCGAGGGACTGGCTCAGGGTTAGCAAGCCCACCCTCAGCGTTTCTGACAACGACAGTCCTCTGAGTTATCTGTATTGGACGATTGTACCGCACCTTCTGTGGACCCTCGTGAGTGTGGTATGGGTGGGGTTGCTTGGACTTGGTCGGATATTCTGCTGGTACTTTGGGCACACAGAGGACTGGTCGGCGCACCCATGGGGGGTTTACTTTGCCAGCCAAGAGTCGCCCTTCCACGTGTGGTCGCGCAATATCCAAGGAGCGTTGGGGCTAGGTCTAACCACTTGGTTAGCGAAGGACTTCAAGCGCCTGGTCGTGTTTTCTGCTGTTCTGGCGGGCCTGCTGTTTGAAAGCCACAAGCACGGAGCATGCGTCGAGCAAGAATGGGCCTTCGTGTTTGCTCATGCGGCGTGGTGGGCGATCATACTAATGGGGCATGCAGCTAGAAAGAAGAACGTCTTTAAGGCCGCGCCACCGACAGATAGCGCCAGGGTGGCCGATCGCTGGTGAGGACAAGGGGGGGAGCTAGAAATATCGCTCTTTCGGGCCCACTGCTGTGTTTTTATGACAGTGGCAAATAAAAGCGTCTGTGGACGCTTCGATGCCCATGACGTTTTTAGCCCATCAACCTGTCAGTAGGGCCAGGGTGTTCACACGATTGCGGTAACGTGACCCGTGTGCAGCGATAAGCGACACACGGTAGATCGGGTAGGACGCGTGCATTTGGAGCGTGTCCGTATTTTTGTTTTTATTCTGCGGCGCTATTAGCGGACGGATGCTCAAGGGAGTGCGTATCTTGTCTGAATCCGAGTAGTCGGTGGGGCTTGCGTGCATGCTGATGATATAGTCGACAGACTGCGCGCGATTGTTTGAGGATGAGTTCTTGTTTCTCGGTTTTCTACGGTGACGTACGTGGCCCGTAATCCATGTGCCGATGCGCCACTGCTTTGAGTTGTCGCAGTGAGTGCTTACTTGTATAGTGGTGGTGTGCTTCTCAAAGTTTCCTTGAAATTGAAGCCAAGTTTGTTTATTTGGTCACGGAATGTGTTCCGTCATAGTTGCTCGTGATAAACGCCACAATTATATGTTGGGGTCTGTCGTGTGTTGAGGTGTGGTTGCTGGTGGTGTGCTTGCTGAATGTTTTGCTTCGTGTGCGGTAGCTCACATGGCCATGTATTATATTTATGGGTTCTTTACGCTAGCTATTTAGGTGGAGGACTTATCTCTGCCAGTATCTGGAGACAGAAGGGCAACTACTTATGTTGTAATTTTACGTGATGCCACCCGTGCGTTATTGCACGGAAGCCGGTGCGACGTGCATGGTGCTTTTATTGTGCCGATGTTCTGCTGCTACTGTGTGCACCTGCTCACCAACGCGTACGACCGCTACTGTTGCTGGTGGTGCTGTTGTTGTACACTAGAATCCTGCTGCTTGTGGCTCTGTTGTAGTACGCAATAATATACCTGTCACGCACACCGGGAGAATTAAGGCAGCAGCCACGCCCTGTGCCCTTGCCTCTGACGCCGTCGCGCTGCTCGTTGTTGTTGCTCTTTCGCCTGCCGCGTGGCGCTCGAAGCTGTCGGTACGTGGGTACGCGCGATACGTTGGCGCTTTTATCTTGCATGTGTGCCGCGACAAATCATATGCGGGTTGAGACTTCGCTACGATATCTTTGGCACACATTGTACTGTTTTTCACGTAATATACCTTTCAGCAAGTACTCAAGATGGTGCTTCAATTCTACTGTTGTAGTAGTAGCAGTAAACGCGTACGACAGCAGTCTTGCTTGTTGTAGTAGATGTAAGCACAACATAGAGAGCTTGGATGAGTTTTATTGACCGCGTGGTGGCTGGCTGGGCGGGGGGGTGATCACCCGGATCGACGACTTGTTCTCTGCCCCGATCGAGCATGTGGGTGTTGAACCTGCAACGTTTAACATCAAATCATATATGTATATCCCACAAGAAGGCAGCATAGTTGCAAGAGGAGAGGTGGGCATGAACGTCAAAAAGGCCGTCGCATGCCCGACAGTTGTACCGAGAGATCTCTCTACAATACTGCACGGGGTGACCAACAGGCTCAGTAAGAAACGCGAGACGAGCGAAAGGCGACTACTACTACAGCAAGCGACAGCAGTCAACAATCTGGTATCTTGGCTAAGGCTTACGGCCTATTGTGATTTGAACGTTGAGCAGATGTTTCAAGGGCTACAACATCCCTGGTAGTATTTAGAGTAGCGTTCGTCTCCGAACACACATGTTAGTCCTAGCTGTAAATTCTTGTAGATTGAATTGCCTCAACCTAAAATTCTCAACATATGTTGCGTGCTGTACTCAAGAACCTTTCGGCTTTTCTGCACGTACGGCGCGCCTTGAGCAAAAGTAGCAACCAGCAATGCCCCCGCGCGTCCCGTGGTTCGTGGGCGTGATACTGCCTGATGAACGTAGAACCACTTTCATAGTTCGCCAATGTTGATAATGTCCTATTCGACTATTAATAGTCGCGGCGTGGAATGAGCCCGAAGCCGGGCACCGAAATTGAATTGCCGTTGTCAGGAGAATAAGCTCCTATACTTCGACACTCGGCGGCGGAAGAAATTATTGGTACCTGGTGTGTGCTTCTTGTACGTTGGCGCGCAACCATCAGGTACCAGTTTATTTCGATCCCTTCACGGATGGATGCCCAATATTTGACTTTTTAGTGGCGTGCCATGGTAAGTAAGGCCTATTGGTTATCATCGGCCATGGCGCTGCCGCGGCTCGTGCCACGGTTGAGCCCGCGAATATCGCCGTGGTATGTGCTATGGCACTCCACGGCAAGGCATGAGTCAAACTTCTTTTTAAAAACATGACGCCTTCGTTTGCCGGTAGTAGTCACGCATTGATAATGGGTTTTCCTACTGTTGTTGTTGTAGCTGTAACATGTTGTATTAATAGTATTAATAGTAGCGCGCTGAGTGATTAACGAGTATATTGTGAGCGGCTCAAGCAACTACTACTATTAATACTGCAGAGTACTTCCAAGCCACAGCATCCCGAGTCGACCGAATTAACCTCAAGTGTTTCGTAACGTAGCACCCTAGCAGGCAGAACTGATCCATAACCTTACTTAGGACTGATCACTGGCGCAGGGTTAGGGTTCGAGTCGGAGGGGCGGCTTTGGGCGCCAAGCACAAAACCTGGTAAATATTAACGATCGACGTGTTGCCACGTCAGTTGTTTGTTCAGATCGTTGTTGACTCAGATAAATTAAATAAGCTTGCCGTGGTCCTTGCCGCGAGACTTTCCGCGGGTCTTGCCGTGGACATTGCCGCGGGACTTGCCTTGGGGCTTACCGCAGGACCTGCAGCGGGTGTTTTCGTAAGAGCCCCGCGGGTTTGGCCGTGGCTGCTTCCCGCTGGCCTTACCGCGAGTCTTGCTGTGGACACGTCCGCGGGGCTTGCCGTGGCTATTGGCTTGGTATTGCCGTGATATGCCATGAACGTTGCCGTGGCGCGCCGTGGTGCTTGTTGCGACGTGCCGTGAGGGGTACCATGGCGCTTGCCTCAAGACTTGCCGCGGTAGTCATTTCACGGCATGTCACGACTACAGTAATGTCGTGCCAGGCCATGAGTACTGCCGCGGCACTGCCGCGAAAAATTGAGTCATGTTATTTTAGGGACCTCCGGGTGTATTGCGATTACCCGTCGGTTTGCGTTCAGAAGTGTCATCGAAATAGTGTCTATCAATAGGATAGAATAATGGCCTCTTCACGCTAGGAACCTCGGAAATTCGCAGTAGGCGCACCCCTACCGTACTGCGCGTCGTGGAGTCCAGCCAGCCCCAGGGCCCTGCAGTAGCTACGTACGCTTGAGAACTGCACCCACGTTTTTTGGGGAGAAGAACTATGAATACTTTGAATCTGTTTGGCATACGCTTTGCAGTTCTATTTGGTCTTCGAGCAAGTGCTTTTTTTCGCTGCCGTCCTTATACTATTAGTACAGTTGTACGTACCGGGTACTTCAACAGCACTGCTATTAATACAACAGTTGCAGGTACGTACGACGTAAAATATTTGAGTGGTATGCCATGGGTAGTACCATGGCAACCCCCGCGGCAACCGCCAGGGCACTTCATGGTGTCATGGCCACCCCCACGGCACCCCAATGTCCACTGCCGGTGTCGCTGCCCCGGCGCCTGGCCAATCGTAGGATATACTTTTTGAGACCCGTTGTGGGCAATGATGTTGTTGTTGTTGTTGTCTTCACATTAAATCGTCCTTTCTACCCAACTTCATCAGTACACCCAGTGTCCGTCCTGA
>JBBMHQ010061420.1:0-17075 GCA_037834295.1 Postelsia palmaeformis
CGTGGACCCCTCGGTGGCTTGAAACACCCTGAGGTCGTCTGCTAGACATTGCGCCCAGTTCTTCTCCGGTCGGCCTGTGTGACCACTGAATTCTTGACTCGAGAGAGTTATAGTGATAACAAGGTATATATACACCTCATTTCTTCCAGAACAGAAGTCCCGTTCTGGGAACCAACCGCTCAAACTTGAAGTGGTTTGCCTCCAAAACGGTACCGCAGCCCCCCTTCAGTACTGTAGTCTCGATTTCGGGACAACACAATCAAATTCCAAGTGGTTTGCCCACCAAACGGTACCGCAGCACTGAAAGGGTTGAGCATTACTGTATCGTCCATACCAGTGTATACTTCACCACAACAGCTCCCTCCCTCCCTATCGTGGGCTGACCCTTCCATCTTTCACGACAGGGTAACTCTATATGCGCATAGATCAACGCATTTTTCCGGTCACTTTTCAAGTGCAGACAGCAGTAGTTACGTTCAGCATTGTTTATGGGGTGAATATTTTGTGCCGAAAATGAGGGTAAGTGCAGTGACTGTCGCATACAGGTCACGTCTGGGATTGTATATTGATTTCTCACGCCTCCCTCCACTGCTGTCGCTTTCAATCGACCGCTGTTGGGGTGCGTGCCATCACTAACAAACAATACCTGTCACTTTCCTCGAGTCTCAACCCTCTTTCTTAGGACAGACGCACACCAACACCGGATCAAAACATACTGCTTCTCTTTGAGGTTGGGTTGGGTCATGTTCGCATGATTTTTTATTTCGTCTTGTTCAATACTTTCCGTGTACAAACTGTTACCAATTTAGTGCGCTTATTCATGCATAACTCGTCGATTTGACTCGCGCCGAATTGTGCTCTACGTTTCCATTAACAATCTGGTTGGGCCGACCCGATTCACTGATTATCTCGAGTTGGGTTACGATCGGGTTGATTCGGGTCTATGCGGGACAATATACTGATTTTTATCCTCTGGTCAAGTTGACCCGCGTTGAATTGTGCTCACACTTTTGCACTACGCAAGATGTTGTATATTCCGGACAGCAGTCTGCACCATGACAGTAGAAGGGATGCTGATGAACCTTCCCGAGTTGCCATGTAGGCAACTTGATTAACCGAGGGTGTATGCAGTAATGTGGTTTAATCACTAAGTAGTCCTTCCCAGGCACAGCGGCCTCCCATGCCGACATAATCAACCTGCGGAGCATAGTCTATCCAGGCATCCAAGCTTAGATCCATGCCGGCCGAACAAAACTTCTAGTGTCTTCGCCAATCACAGCATTCGAGCACTGATCACTGCCAAAGGATAGTGTTTGGTTCGGAAGGCGAGCTTTAGGTACGAAGAACCTAAACCGTTAAAATGAACCGGTTGAGGTGTTAACGCCCCTCAAGTCTGCAGCAGACGAAACCTCCACTTCTAAGCTCCCTGCCCCCGCGTGTATTTGTTGCTTCCCACCGCGACCTTAGCCCTCCACACTAAACCTGAATACTATAACGAAGCCGCCGGTGGGGCCCACCATATCATCCTGATCCCGCGCCATACATATTAGGTGTCATCCAAATAGTATATACAGCAGTACGAGGTAATAGTGGTACTTGGCATTTTTTTCAGTCGCACTGATCAGTAGTTTAGCTTGAGCGACCAGGTCAACGGAGTCGGATGAGGATGCCAATCAGGAGTAGGGTGCTTGCCCAAAGTGATTTTGTCCATGTGTATACAACTCTACTAGGAGTGTATTGGGACGATAGCTGTATAAACAAGGCGCCGTGCTTGCAAAAAGTGATTGTGTTCATGTGTACACAACTTTACTTCGAGTGTATTAGCACTATAGGTGTATGAACGAGGCGCCGTGTACATGCGCCGTCTCTTCAGGGTTTCTCCAGGAACATGTTGATGTCTTTTCTCGACACCTGATATGAAAAAATGATCAGAATGAACAACAAACCGGAGCGCTTCGATCGCAGGACGATTAAAGAGGAATGCTTTTGTTTCCCCATTTTGCGATCACTTGGTTTAGGTACCCCCCTTCCCCCCCCCCCCGCTCCTCCCTTTCTTCGGCGCGGGGGAATTTTCCAACCAATTGATCTGGAAGATGTAAAGTACCTCTTTCCCTCACATATTCCTGTGATCTGTGCGTGTGATCGTGGGTTCACAGTGCTCCGGTTCGTTTCCATTTTGACCTTTTTCATGGTTGATGCCGGAAAAGGGACCTCTACTGGTTTCTGCGCAAATACTAGTAGTTTGTTACAAGAGTATTGGCCCTGTTCTATTCTGAATTATTATCAGTGTTCGAACCGTTTCTAGACTCTGTGAGGACTGCCATCCCTTTGTGTGACGAGCTATTCAAATTCGGAGTAGATTGCTCCCAAAACGGGCCTGTGGTCCTCAATGAAAAATGTCGCTGAATTACTCTTCTCTCGTTTCTCTGTGAAACGGGTTTTCAATTAGGTATTCTACGCGTCCCCGGTGGTTTGATGGGTAGTCCGCGCCCCTATGAAGATCGATTTCGTGGGCTCGAGTCTCACCGAGTGCATGCTCAGGGGCTTTTTGTTCCATAAAAGAAATTGATTAGCGGAAAGCGCGAGAGCGTGAGTTAGCTAAAATTCGATGAAAATCTACGAGCAGTGGAAATGCTGAACCCTATGCGCGATAAAAAAAAAAGGCACGCACCGGGGGGGAGAAGGGTAGACACCTGTGACCACGGCTTGTCCAGAAGGGCGTCGAGGGTAAAACCTCTTGCGAACAAGGCTAGGGGGTGAAAGTGATGATTTAAATTAAAAAAAAAAAAAAAACTACGAGTGAGTGCAGTTTTGTATCCGCGCCTATTGTAAAGAGACGAATTTCACACCCGACACAGGACCGCACATACATGTACAGTTACAGCTGGTCCCGCTATTGCACTTACACCAAACAAAAAAAAACGACGCCATTAGACTCGGGGCCACCGCCACCGTCGCCCGGCACGTGCCACCTCTCTGCGAGCGCAGCTCGCAGACGCTTTTCCGATCACAAACAAGCGGCTATGTCATCCGGATGTCGGACGTGCTTTAGGCCAGACGAGAGCATCGTGTCGGTTCTGTAGTTGGGCAGGATCGAATAAAAATGCAACAGCAGGGGCAGCAGCAGCACGAGTATGTACGAGCTTGTCCTGACGACGGCTCACACCCACCGCATCGTCCCTCCCCGATGCGAAAATTAACCTGACTGAGGGCCGGTCGATTGTAGTTTTGCACGCAGCGACCGCTTCGTTCAGTCTGTCTGTGTATGCTACAGCTGAACTGCCGATCGGTGTTGTTGTCGAAGTGGAGAAAGTGTGTTTGGATACAAACTTACCAGGGAACGTGTGTACAATACCAGATATATCAGTTTTCCGTACCTCGAACAAAAACACCTCCAGATTTTGTTCGAGAGGCTGCGTCGAACTTGTTTTTTTCAACAAATGCAAGGAGACAGCTCCGTTTTTGGTCGCATACTATTCAGTGTTTTAGCCTTTCGTTAAATGGCCCATTTCTTCATCCTGAAACACTTTTTTGTTGTGTTTTTTTTTGGGCCGTTTGGTAAGGGAGTGTGGCTTGGCTACTACTGTAGCTCCAAAACAAAAGGGATGGAAGTGGGTTTGAAATTTCTTCGCCGTGATGCTCGTGAGGTCAGAGAGAGCTTCATCTCCCAGCAGCTGCGCTTAACGACACATACATGATCAAGTCTCTTCCTCGAGCAGCGTGTGAGGTTCATACTCGAGGAGCCCTCGCCTATCTTATCATCTAAGCCATCGCAGTGCTGGACTTCTTCAAAAGCCACCAAAGCTACAGCCAGCGCAGCAGTTGTCGAAATGTCATCGATACCGCGCACTGCGGCCATGGGGTGCTGACATGTGCTGCTGACGGGCGTAGAGTTTGAAGCAGTGATAGTATCATAGTTCGGATCGATGAACCGCATTGAAACGGAGTATGCTATTTGGGTTGATGTACCGCACCACAACAATGTGTCGTGCAAGGAAGTTTCACGAGGAGATGTACCCGGGGAGAAGCATTTTTACTATATGGGTATATGCACTCGTGGGGTTCGCTCAATCCAGCATGGATGCATGGAATATTCCAGGAGGTGGACTGACTCGCGTAGTTAACATCTTTGTGTTATAAGTACGGTTTTGGCGGGTAAACATTTTTTTGATTAAGTTATGATAATACCAGGTACCTCGTAGTTTATTAAGAAAATGAAGGTATAGTTCGCTCGGGTTTGTGGACAATCATGGGTATCTGTGGCTCGATGTGGATGCGAGCGTTAGGGGTGCTTGGGAGTTGAGAAGGAAGGAGTGCCCCTTATGGCACACAAGCTGGGACACAACCAGCGCCTCCCCCCACTGCCCAGCATCCTCTTCGGAGGTGGCAATAATAATACAAATCATTAACCCATGCACCAGTTCCCGAACATAGAGAAGGATGTATCACGCTGACTCGACGCGAGCACAGCAGCAGGATTGACAGCAGCCAAGCCAGCGTCGCCGATGCCGTGGTTAGATATTGTGTTGTATGTCGCAGTCGTGTTGTGGCGTGGGTGTGTGATGTGCATGTGTGTTGATACATGCAGCAGTATGCGGCGGGGCTTCCTCTTTTTTCCGATTATTGAGTCCGACTGGGTGTTGGACCCAAATTCTCAGTTCTCTGGGCTGTCTGGTCCAGTTTAAATCATGATCGAAACACTTGGATTCAAACGGCGCTTTTTCAACTGCAGAAGGGTCATTCTTATTTTTCGAGAGCTTCCCCCCATGATTTTCTTGCGTTTTTTGCGCAGTTTCATGATCTTTCAGTTTTTCATGATTGTTTTCACCATGAAGTATGTTTTTCATGTGTTTTCATTCAACATGACTTTTTTGCTCCAGAAATTCTAGAGAAATCCACGAATAGTCACCGAACGTCCGTATCTTGCTAAATGTGTAGATATTCATATTTTTCTTGATATTTGGTTTTTCTTGGAAAAAAGCTCTCCGATAAGCATAAGCCTCAGATACAAAAGCAAATTTTGGTCTTCGATCGGGAACCGATTTTTTTATCTATGTTTTCCACCGCATACGAACCGGCCTGTTGTCATTTTTTTCGGGCATGGATGCACACGAGCTACGATTGCATGGAAGCCACACATCGGTACGCACGATTTCCCCACAAAAAAAAAGTTCTGCTTGTCAGAAATCGAACTGGCGACCTTGAGATTCGAATCGACGTTGAGAAACTACATACCGTGCGAGCGTTTCCCGACGTACCCTCGTGAGCATATATTCAAAGACGACGAAACCGGCCCCCGGCGACGTTCTACGTTGTTTATGTAGGAACATCAGACCCTTGATACATGTTTCGACGTTTAGAAACTTCATAACGTACGAGTACTCGTAGTACCCTCTCGTACGTAAGTATTCGAAGACAAAACCGGCTCCCGGCTTCTTTATGTAAAAACGTGGAACATGTGATCATATCCGTGGTATATTTCTGACTACTACAATACCCACACATGGAACTACTGTAAAGTTGTGTACACCCGTCCGGGTTCTACGGTATAACCTGCTACACACAGAATCCTACTCCCCTCAAAGTCAGCGAAATAACTGAGTTTGGGTAAATACTGCCGTGGTATACACTCCACGCCCGACTCTTTCTAGAATTCAAGGATAGGGGTACATGTACGGTTAAACAACATCCATCGACCCGCCCGGAACTTCTGTGAGTGCTGCAACACTTCTGAAACGAATCCACTATCATATTACTCGTCCACACCTTGCCTTCGAGAAATTGTCACTTACTTGTGCTCGTCATGTATATTTTTTGCGAATCATCTTCCACAACAGTAGATCATTATTGTCTACCAAGGTAGTAATAGTACGCACGTGTTTATCGTCAAAGGATCAAGCCGGAAAAGGGTGCCATCCACAAGTGTATGGATAGAGTATTGTACCGCAGTGGCTCCGAACAAACGTAGAAGTATACAGCAGTACGCAACTAATTGTTGTGTAGCCGGTAACCACCACCGCCCCATGATAGCCGATATTGCCTGTAATTCTGTCGTTTATATGTGAATGTAAATAGTACTCCGTACATACTACCTGGTCCCCTCCGAGACACCCATAGAGTAGTGGCGCAAGAACGACCTCTATTAATCTACAACAATCATATGATGAATCAGTTTTCCGGCGAAATGTGTCGCACATAGAAACATATATACACATGTATGTATATATCCTATATATTTCCACTTTCAAACCGGCGTTCCCGGTGCCTTGGTAGGTAGTCCGCGCCGCGCGCCTGTCAAGATCAGTTTTTCGTGGTTTCAAGTCCCACCGTGTGCATGCTCACAGGCTTTTTCTTTAACAATAAGACGTTGATTAGCGGAAAGCGCGAGAGCGTGAGTTAGCTACATTCGATGAGAATCGACAAGCAAAGGGACTGCTGGACCCTGTACGCAACAAAAACAGGCACGTTCCGAGGTGGAAATGGGTAGACACCTGTGACCACGGCTTGTCCAGAAGGTCGCCGATGGTGAAACCTCCTACTACGTGCTAGGCTGGAGAGTGAAAGTCATGATGAAAATATATACCAGGTATATATATATAAAAATATATGAATATAAATATCAGATCCTTGTAGTACCGCACCTGCTTTTTGGGGACGAAACGAACATTCATATACCAGCATATATTATATTTGTGGGTATTCTTCACATTAAACCGTCCCTTCTGCCCGTCGACGTCCAGCACAACCAGTGCCTGTGCCGATTCTCCAATCCTAGAAGAGATACAAGTTATGTGGTCACAAAGCTACGCCACGAAGATACCACGATGCCAGTATGCAAGAAGAAAAAGCGATCGAAGAAACAAACTGTCGCGCCCCCCCCCCGCCCGCAGGCCATGTGACAAGCACTTGAAAAAAAAGAGCTAAAAAAAAAGAGGATGAGAGAAGACAAACATCTCTACTAATACTGATAAGCAGAGCAGGACCAAAAACCAAGATAACGAAGGGAAATAACAAGCGAATGAAGCACAAAGCACCGCCCTCCAGGTAGCGGCAGAGGTTTGCCGTACGAGGGGCACATCCAGGTTCTCCCTGCTAGTCCGCCTGATACCTTGCTACCCTGACTGCCGTCTCCGCCCTGCGTCCGTCAACTCTATGCCCAGCCCCTTGGCGTCAGGCAGTACGAAACTGCACAGCAGGCTCGTCATCCGCCCACGCCACACGACTCCTGCAATACTTATCAATCGTAAGAGAGAAACAAAAAGGAATAAAATGAAAATCACCGAGAATCAGCGCATGATATTTACCCTCGGGTACGTTCATACATACGTATTTACACATACATGGAAATGAGAAATAACCTGGAATTGTTGTTCCTTCATTAACTGAATCGTTTTTTTTTGTGTAGATATTCTTCATGATTCCACCAGACATTTTGAAATAGCTGCAACATGTCAATGCGTATCTTTCTTATCGCGCTCACGCCTCCCGCAATTGAATCGAATACTGCCGCGGATTTCAATTGTTCGAAAGTACTCCACCCGGGACACGTGACACGCGAAACACCAGTACGGAAGACGGGGTACTATTGACAGGAATAGAAAAGAATGCGCTGAAGAAGGGGCTGAAACTCTCGACCACACGCTCGACTGCCAACGACAATCTGACTGCAGCAGCAGCAGCACCAGCACCAGCACCGTTGTTGTACCGCTGGCAGTACACACGTACAAATTGTTCTTCTACATACCAGGGTATCTGGTATGGCATATACGACACAAAATCAGAGATTCCCAGGTCCCAGTGGTCTAAAGATGATGGGGCCCGATAAAAAAGCTACAGACAGTATGAATAGTACGTGGTGGGAAACGCCATCGGAATGCAGCACGGACGAGTTACCTCACACGCGTGATTGTTGCTTCATGCTCCGCTGGCAGGTGGTAGGCATGTAAAGCTTTGTAGCCAGTTCGTTGTAATGCGCTCCTTCTGCACTGCCCGTTCGTGTGCTTTCCGTTGTCTGTGGTGTCTCGGTTACGTACATATTACCTGGTCCGAAATATTGTGGAACAAAAAAGTAAAGAAAATGGACACAATGCGAGGATCGGATTCCCCCCTAGACGTCCAGAATCGGACTTCGTGAGCGTTACCCATACTACGGAAAATCCTTACAATCGTTTTTCACGGCGCGCACACGGAACGCATGTGCACGGCACAACACAGCGGAAGAACAGAGGTGGTCATGACGGATGACGGGTCGCAGTCTCCGATGAAGCAACCCGCCATAGCAGTACACCGCACAGCGCGTTGTGTTTTTTGCTGCGATTTGTGCTGTTCAGCAGTGCTGTAACGCTGTTTGTTTTCTCTGCGTACCTACTATCTCGAACAGCAGGTGCAGTGGCAGATGTCTGGGGTGTGCTCAAGGCGAGAAACACAAAAAGAATGGGAAATAAAAGTGTATTGCTTAGCACATAGTTACTTCATCCAAGCGGTGCTTACATCTCCGTCCAGATTGGCATGGGTCTAGCACACGCAGCAGGTTCGAAGATAGGTAGTTGGCGGATCACGGACCGCAGGCGCCGATGAACACAATTGGTCACAGTAGTAAAGCGCGGATGGGCGTGTCATGCACCCACGGTATTGCCTGCTGGCGCTGATCATCAGCGGCTTTGTAACGTTGTGCTCTCTTCCCATTGTCTGTTGTCTATCCACCTGGTAAATATCTGGGCTGCGTGCTCGTGAAAGGGCAAAAAGCGAACCATATTTAACGCGCGTAAAAGTAGGGTCTCTCGTACTGAAACCAGAGAAATTGTCTTGTCCACTCCCCCCGAAAAGCAAACGTCAGGTCTGCCACGCGCTCCAGACCCCAGAGGGCACGGATCTCGCCCGTCCCTCAACATTTATTTCGGGAAGGGCCCCCTGTGTCGACCACCTGGTACTGAGGGTTGTTGCCAAACAGTGATCGTCAGATGAGATGTGTCACGAAAAGGGTGTGGTGTATGTTCTTCACATGATATCGTTCATGCTGCCCGTCGACATCCAGCACAACCAGTGTCCGTGCTGATTCTTCAATCCTAGTGATCTACACCTCCTGTTGTCGATAAACTACGCCACAGAGATACTACATTCCAACGTGTGCAGCAAGTGCAGCAGTGGGATAGTGCCATTTTTTGCCATCATACCGGATACTACAGACACACCATACACATTTTTTAATAAAAAAACGACAGAAAACAAAGGGAACCGAAAATAAACAAGACAAAGAAGACAGACATATCGAAAGAGAACAATAAAAGTCTCCCGCAGTGGATGTGGCACACACTTGAAAATAACTAGCTGAAGAAGATATAAACAAAAAAGATCACGACTTGTAAACAGAGGAAGACTGAAAACCAAGGGAAAATAACAGGGTGACTGAAAACATATTCGTACGAGTTAATGTGACGTAACCTCTGACAAATGCTATATTATTAGTGCCGTAGAAATGTTGTGGACGATTGACGATTTATTGTTGTTTTTGAATATTGAAGCATATTTTTGATGCACGTCATTGTTGTGTATGAGGAAGGCCCATGCGCATTGTGCATCATACTTGAACCCTATGTAAAACTTCGTGGAATGTCCTCGCTGAGCTCTTCTGAACCATCCATGGTTCCATCTGTAGTGAGGTGTGTAACTGGTACCTGTATTCTGTGTACGGAACTTGAGTGAAGCAAGAGGCTTTGCCAAAACATGGCGCGTATAATATTACACACATGCATGTTTTATTACTTTCACCTCCAGCGATCTTTTGCACTAGCTATGGTCACGGGTGCCGTGCCTTCGTTCTATTTGCAACAGGGTTCGGCATTCACATTGGTCGTCGATTTTCAATGTGTGTTGCTGAATCGCGCTCTTGCGCCTTCCGCTGTTTTTTTTTGTGCGAGAAAAAGTTCTTGTACGAGTACTGTATGTACGCGGTGAGACGTGGACCCACAAACTTGTTGTAAGCTGGCCCGCGAAAATCGCCGTCTTTCACATCCCTAAAATGCTACCAGGTACTTGCTACCAGGTATATACATTCATGTAGAACACCGTCGGCACAAGTTGCTATATTTGTATGCCGGATGTGAGTGATATTGTACGCTGACACTGTTATTCTAACCAAGTACGAGTAGAGTACAGCGGCATAAATATGATATGGACCCGCCAACAAGAAACACCTGATATGGTCAAGCGCGAGGTTCTTATTGGGACGACATCTTGGATCAACCTTGATCATAGGATATTGCATTGAGTTCAGTGTAGAGTTCACTCCTGAGCCGCTTGTCATCACCCGTTTTGCTTAGCGTTCTCCAAATGGTGAGCATCGTGCTCCTCTTGGGCACCTTCTTATCGGCGGACACATCGTTATCGGCTATAAATGCAAATCATACCTGGTGCGTCCGATTTTTCAACCTTTATATTATCAAGCCGTCGTCTCTGAAGGTATGAGCACCTCCCATTCTAACCCTGCGTGACCTTCCCGCCGCTCGCTGTTCTCGCTCTTTGTTTAACTGAACTGGTATGTGTTCTGTGACTTACGGAAAAGCAGGTAATTCTGGCGCCGTCAATGGGAGATGATTTTGAAACGATGTCATGCCCCCCGATGTCCTCCTCGGACGCGCTCCCTCACGTGAACGACGAGGCGAAACGGGCGCAGGTAGCTCTCAAGAACGGCCCCGTCCCTCCCCAGCTGTCGGCATGGGACCCAAGCGCACGGTCGTTCGCTGAGCAGTGGTCCCCCGCGTCCACCGTGAGATCAACTCCGCCGTTCGACACCAAGCAAATAAGCCCGGCTGCGCGGCCACGCTCATCACGCATGTTCGTTGATATCGATTTAGGTAAGTACGCAAAAAACGTCAAGATCGCGCCCTCGTACGGAACAGCGACAGGCATACAACAGCCAAATGACACCGCTCCTGGTCCTCGTGGGTTCCTGGATTTCTCTTCGAAGGGCGGGAGGGGCGGGGGTATCAAACAAGCGACTGCTTGGTTGAGACGAATTAGGGTGGCACCCACCAGCAAGAACTCGACGCCGAGAGAACGCTCTGCCCCCGGCGTTCGTCGAGCCGAACTGGCTTCCTCTCCATTACCTGGCGGCAACAGGCCCCACCCCTCTGATCCCACAAGAGCTAGAGTTCGAAGAAAAAAGGCCTCTGACACCATGTCCGCGGTTCGAGCGCCCTCGGCAACAGTAACGAGACCAACCAGAGAGGTTGACACGGAAGTGGACGTCATGCCAGACATCGAAGAAGGCCAGGTGTTCGCTGCAACTAGGGCACCGGTGGCTGAACCGGCGGTGGTGCCTCCTTCGTCTGTGGAGGTCGCGGTCGTCGCGTCTGCGGCATCAGTTGCGTGTGGGTTGGTTCTACCATGCCCCCCATCTGATGCGGAGAAGGTGATGCACATGTGGATCACCTGCTAATATCAGGGGGAAGGGGGGGATTGTACTGCTGCCATGCGTGGCTGTAGTCTTACTACTACAGGGGGGGGGGGAGCTCATGTCATGCACGCGCTTGGTCGTGCGGCCATAGGCCTTCATATCCTACAATACCGTCGGAGGAGGGGTCGCTACCTCCCACAATACGCGAAGGCGGCCGTCGAATCCAATACGTGGAAATTTCCCTGACTTATTTCTGTGAATATATCGACAGCTTCAGGACGGCATGCGTATACGTGAGGGAAATTCATTCGATTCGCATGGCATTCTAGCTTCCCTAATGATAATTTGAACGGTACTCTGAATAGTGCCCCGGTAGCAAAGGGTCCCGTTTGAACCTTTAAAACGCATCACTGTTGTTGCTGCGCTAGCCCGCCCTCTTACGTAGAATAGGGGATTTCCTATTTTGGTCACCGACCCCAACTCTACGCTCAGCTCAAACCCCAACCCTGACCCCCACTCCAACCTTAGCTACAGGTCTAATCCCAACCCCAAGCCCAACCCGTACCATATCTCCAGCCTCGACGCCAGCCCTAACCCCAGCCCTAGCTTTAACTACACACCCTAGATAAACCCGTGACATGTAGTACCGTCTTTTCCCCTCACGATTCCGCGTTGTGTTGTTTAACCCAATTGATTGGACAGGTTACGTACGTTCGTACGTTCAGAGGCATCATAATTTTCTGCTGCACTATTGGTGTGCTGAGCATGGAAGCCGGGATGTGGCTGTGCACCATGGCGTCACCGTTCTTGTACTGGCTCGGCGTGCCGGCAGTGATGGTGCTGGTCTATTTCGTCTGCTGTAAGTCCGTGGTTTGGGTTTCACGAACAGTTGTGCGCCTGCCGAAAGCAATCGTTGTTGCTGTCTGATGTAGGTGCGCACCTTGCTCAGCATGTTTACGCGTGCAGTACTTCGTCCCTTGCGTACGAACGAAAATTGTTGCCAAGCGCCGCTACCACCAGCAGCAAAGGCGCCATCCACCATCGCCACCACACCCCACGACAATCACTACCAACACCGCCTTTCCGCAGCCATATTGTTCGTGTTGATGTGTACTGCTTTCGTTCGTATTCTGGTTGCTAACTTTTATCTACGGGGATCCGCGTTTGTGTCCCAGATCTTATGGTGGCTTCGAGAGGCAAGGATTTTTCTCAAGACGAGCACGCCGAGGTCGTCCGGCATGGTGTCGAGCAAGACTACCTTCCTACCGTCGACGTGTTCCTACCCGTGTGCAACGAGCCCATCGATATCATCGCGAACACCTGGAAGTACGTGTCGGCCTTAGACTACCCCCACGTCACAGTCCACGTGTTGGATGACGGTGCTAAGGACAGCGTTCGAGACCTCGCTCAAGTCTTCGGATTCCGATGTGAGAGGCGACGTAGTGGTTGGTTTCGAGTATCCCCGGTTTCGGTACATATTCCGGTGGTGCCCATGTATCGGAACCCGGTTGAACAGACCACACCCGGGTATTTACCGTGGGGTATTTGCAGTGGAGTACTGGTCAAACATACCTGCTGTTGAACCTGTCACTGAATACGCTTCATGCCGTCGTCTGCTCTCTGCAAGAGCTGCTCTACCAGTAGCATCACGGAATGTATATAGCCGTATCGTCAACGGTACGTCTTCACCCGCAGGCGGTGTTTTTGCACACGCGCGAGGCCTTGTACCATGAACATGTCTGAACCACACTATATTGAATCATGACCATTTTCTGGGGGGTATCGAGGATGTGTGGGTTTCAAGGTAGTCGCCCTATGGGCGCCCTACCCGGTTATGGCTACCATGACTAAGTTTGGTACCCCGGTATACTGCCTCACAATACATACTCGTACGATACATGCACACCATTTGTAGTTGGGGTACCCTGTACGGGTATGGTCAACATGAACGAACTGGGGTAAAAGATATTGGAATATATAAATAGGTATCGCTTATTACTCGATTAGACATACCCTTCGGGGGCAAGTGCATGGAAGGTGCACAATAAATATCCGAGACGGCCGTGCGCACCGCGACCGATAACGAACGGTCACGTTTATGTCGTCATATAGCTGCTATTTGCCACGACAGCCATCAATATATGACGGCCCAAACCACCCCTTGTCGTGACCACTGCCCAGGATCCCCCGGCAGCACTCTATTGATAGTGCCAATTGCAAACAGCGGCCAGCGTCCTCTTTCACTCTCAACGTACGTGACGGCATCGACGTTATTTGCTATTCTGTACGTGTGCGGCAGATACGCCCACGACCAGACAAGAGATCGCTCGTTTGGCCGCCAACAGTTTTTTTTATACCGAGCGATCAGGGTGTCATTCGCTACTTGGAGCAGCTTGTCGCTGCGGTACATACACGACGAGTTGATGGTCCTTTCGTATGACATCCATACTGCAGTGACTTCTGCGATATAATCCATTTCATATACCTGGTACCTACATCATTAAAAAAACGAGCAACAAGTCAGGGAGGTGAAAATCTATAGGAGCCTATAAGATTCGTAGTCAATACCGCCGGTGGGTCGTAATCTCACGTCTCTCCGCGTTAGCGGAGTGTTTTTGCTGTTGAACTACGACGGTTAAAGTGTAGGACAGCTCGGGCTGAAATAGCAGTCCGATGACAGGATGAGACAGGGAGAAATGATGAGTGAGAGCCGAGGGGCAAGCAATCATCGTTGCTCTCGTCGCGTTCGTGTCAAAGGACAGTTCAGCGAGGTCTTGCTAAGTCCCGCTACGGAGAATCCGCTAGGGAGAATAGCCGCCGCCGAGGATCCGTCAGCGGAACGTGGAGGAGAAGGCTCCGTGGCGAGATCCAGACATGACAATCTCCCGAGGTCCTCGAGCAAAGCTTTTGGAAGAGCTTTCTCGAAGGATGCGGGGTTTTCAACAATATATGTCGTCGTGTTGATTCCGGGGACATGGTATCCAAACCCTGCCTATTTGGGGCTCCTTTTGGCTAAATTTTGTGTACAGTAGAGTGCCCCCATTCGCAAGTAGGAAGCCCAGCTTTGATCAGCTTTTTCCAGCGACTTCAAATAATGCAGTGCGTAGGTGTCCTGCATTGCACTGGATACTACTCTGCCTCATTCTATAATAACCTGTGTTACACTAATTATCAGATCAAAAGGTGATTATAGGTCGGGACAGAGTTGTATTGATTTGGTTGCAACGTGTGCGAGGATCGGCCCTTTTCTTGTTTGAGGTATACGATGTGTTTCGGCCATGAGTGTGTCTATCCGTTTTGGATAGTGTTCCATGAATGTGTATTTCCCCCTCGAGGGACTCAAAACTTTTGAACTTGACTTCATAATGTGACAAGAATTGAATATATTTCATGAAATATCGCTCGCTATTTGATAGGCGACCCCCATCAGAAGGTATTGTTTACGGTGAGTTCAGTAGCCCCTTACTTAACCCATATAGAACCGCAGCCCCGATTTAGGGACAACCTATTTGAAATTTGACTGGTTTGTCCCCAAAACGAGACTACGGTTTGATAAGGGTCAAAGAAACCCGTCAGTCAGCCAGGGACGGTTGAGTCTAAACAGCAAAGCTTCAAGATAAACCGTATCACGTCCCAGCGCTTATCTCGCCCTGACTACCCCTCTCCTCTACGGATGCTCCCTGCCACCAACACCTCCATTTGGTACGGCAGATAAGCGCCGAGACAACCGACCCGAGATGAAGAAGGCAGGGAATCTCCGACATGCCTTCGCTCGCACATCAGGGGAAGCCGTCGTTATATTCGACGCTGATTTCTGCCCGCGGCCCGATTTTCTGCGAGAGACTCTCCCCTACCTAATGGATCAATCCATCGGCATTGTGCAAACCCCTCAATATTTCCGGTGGTGTAAGGAACAAAGTTGGATCGAAAAGGGGGCCGGAACTAGCCAGGAGTTTTTCTACCGCATGGAACAGGCGAGTGTGGTGGCGTCCCACAGATGTAACGGAATTGCTTGATTTTCCTTCTGTCTCTGTTTTCTCCCTCGTTTGGTGTGCGTAGTCGAGGGGAGTGGGCGGGCAGTCGGTACATGTGATGGAGAGGACCAACCCGAATCAACTCATTCTCCAACAATCCAGCCCGCGGTCGGGGAAGAGGCTATACACCAAACAAGCCCCTCAATGAAAGAAAGCAAACAAGTACACAACGTGTCTAACCTCTTTTCCTATTCGTTTGTGTGGCCAGACTGTATGGACCTGGCCGCTGGTAGAACTGAACGGTTTGTTGAGTCTTCCGCTTTTCTACTCAGTCGAAGAGATGGCTCGCACCCACAACAGACGGATTTGTATCGACCACCCGTGTTCATCCGATTGTGCTTGCGATGTGATGTTGTGCCACGATTGGTTGGTGTATGGTTGTTGCGGTTTTCGTTTTGTTTTTACGCATGGTTTGTGGTGATAGTACACACTACATAAACTGACCCGTTCGTGCTTGTGATGTAAAGTATATCCATGGCAGCTCGCTCGTTCACGTTGGTGGATGTGAGAATTATGCAACCACCACCGCCCGGTACCGATCGTACAACGAACATCCAGGTACGTGAACACCGTATATACGAGCTTCATAAATCCCTACTCTGTTCGTTCTTGTCCGTGGGGCCAGAACCGCCCGGAGGAAAAGGGTCTCATTCGTCGCATTTTGCCACCAACCGAAGCATCCTTTCTTCAAATATGTGTATATCAACCACTCAATCAACCGGTCGAAATCACATATTACGTGTTTGTAATTTTACTTTTTTGCATGCGGTGGGTTACTTTTCGTATGTTCCCTCTCGCCAGACGAATCGAAATCACTTCGGAGCGTCGGTCTGCGTCGGAAGCTGCGCCGTGTATCGGCGCGCGGCCGTGGAACCGTTCGGTGGTGTCGCCGCCATCGAACATTCGGAGGACATACACACCGGATGCAAGATCACCGAAGCTGGTTTCAAGGTAAGGCACAGAGTGCTGTAGTTGAGGTGTGCCATTGGTGTAGACGAGGGACGTGCAACCGCATGGACGAAGAGGTCAGTTTCCACTCCATATTGGTACGTGAAAACCCGTCGGTTATGTTATGATGTAGCACGGCGGTACGCACTGATCTAGCTTGTCATGTACTTTGACGCGTGATCTTGGCGTGTGGCTAAGTAGGCCGGTGGGTAGTGCTACGATTCCAAGAACACATGTGCTTTTGGGTTCGTTGAATATAACCATGCTGCCTTGACCTCCCAGGCGAAACACTCGCCACAGGCCCCGCTGTCTTTACAGCAGTACTGCTGTACGCAGATAGAGTCCAAGACTATTGAAGCCCGTTTCAACCTTGACGATGAATGATCATGCTTAGACTCAAACACACGCATACCATGCCAAGAAATGGGCGATCTACTGCTGTACCGGTCAAGCATATGTACCGACCTTTGCTGCTTTTTCACCGCCGGGGACACGAGGTTTGGTTGACAGTACCTCTAGGGCGTTGGTCTGAACGCGTTGCGCTCTGTCATGAGGAATATACATACCCCTCACCGCCTGTAGATGCTGGTCTGTGATCACCTTGCATTAATACAGCAGTCACGCTTTCTGTGGAACGTTTTGGATGCGGCGTCGAAAGGGTAAAACTGTCAGCCCGAGACCGTACCGTCGCAACTGAT
>JBBMHQ010061420.1:17085-29014 GCA_037834295.1 Postelsia palmaeformis
GTGAGGTACCTGCCGCTCTGCCTCGCGATCGGCGTCTGCCCCGATGAGCCGCGCAGTTTTTTCATGCAACAGTATCGCTGGTGCGCAGGGAACCTGTCCCTCGTCCTACGGCGGGAATTCTGGACGGCGGACATGTCCGCGTTCCAAAAGATCTGCTTCCTCAGCGGCATGCTCTATTATTTCTTTACGGCCCTGGTAAATATACATCAAGAATTAGTTGTACGGTTTAGCTTTGAGCGGTGATTTTCCGTCACATGAAACAGCTTTTCAGCATGCTTCACTACTTCTCTGCCACCGATACACCAACAAGTGCGTATGGATTGTGTTATGTCGTGTGGTGACTTGTTGGAGGTCTTCAGTCGCGGTATACTGGTACAGTAGCGCTTGAATGCTTCGGGGGGTGCATGCCGCCTTTATAGTCTTGCGTTATTTTTCGGTGTGTTTGTCCTCTTGTTCACTGCCATGGCAAAGAAGCAAACTGGTATAATTCCTGCCGTTTGTGCATTGAGTCGTGGCTGGCGATGTCACAGTGCTTGTTCATCTTGAGTATGATCACATTGTTATAGGAATGCCTCGAAGGGAGCGCTGCCACGCGACATCATTGTACGGCCCGATCGAAACCCTGAGAGCGCTCCCAGTCTTGGTTCACACTATCCTAAGCCCTGTCGACCAGCGATTGACTCTCGGAACTAACTCTGATTTGTCGATCCGACTATCAGACTTGTATTGTAGGATATCGGAAGTTGCATATGCCCTATGTTTTACGGGTCTCACGTGCGACGTGACTCAAGATCATGCCGGATACACTCGGCCTCGACGCGTATGTTCTAATCATGTTCACATCCGTGATATCATTTGATCATGTGATCGCCTCAAGCCACCGGGTACTTGCTCCCTTATGAAATGCTACAACAACCCTGCCACGCTCTTGGTCATGAAACGTACAGGGTTCTGTTCAAGACATTAGGCCAGCGATCGCGAAAAAATATCTATTCGTGTAGTACAAGCCCCCCCCGCAACCGGCGGGAAATGTATTAGAAATATTACCTCGAACGAATTTTCGGTATTATTCGCTTGTTCCGGAATGAGGTAACAGACAACTTTTTTTTGTAGCTGAAAGCTGTCTTCGCCATCTTCGAGTTCGGCCTGGCTACGAGAATGGTGCCCAGTTGATGGGGGTAGCACGTTGCGTCTCACGTGTTCACGACTATCAATAAGCTCCTCATCTAAGGCACGACTTCTCGTACCTACCTAGGCACGTCTTGTCCGATCCCGCAGGGCCTTATAAGGCATGCCTTGATATCGCTGGAAAACCTGTCATTTCGTGTTATATAATACCTGGGCCCTATGGAACATGGGACTGTCCTTCGGGTTGCCCTTTCTATTTTATCGGGGCCCGTTCTAAGATGAGGCGTATAGCACCTCAAAGTTGGCAACCTTGTACGCTCACCCAACGTATCTTGTATCCTTACAAAATACGTGTCGCTCGCTCTCCCTGTATCCTTTCGCCCTTGTGCATACGTGTTTGTCAACTTTTCCCATCTCAGTTCCTCTTCGTGGCTCCTCTGCCGGTGCTGATCCTGATCTGGGTCATGCCTAGCGCGGTGTACTGGTATCACATAGCGTTCGCGGCCCCCTCCCTCTTCTTCACGATGGTCGTGCTGCCGTGTTGGTGTAGGTCTTTCAGGAGCGAATCGTTCACACAGCGAATATGGCGATCAATGTCCTGCTATCGCGTCAAGGTCATCCAAAGGTAACATTCGAAATTTTACCCGAAAGGCACTGATATGACCACTGTTTGTGTGGACCATGCACGGCCGGAAGACTGCACTGACACTTGTAGATCCAATGGCACCATCAACCCGAAGAGGAAGCACGCCCAGTTGCAGTACACGAGCAACGGAAAAAACCATGAGTCAACCGTTTGTTTCCCCAAACCGAACCCCTCCTGTGTGGCACCCTCGTCCTATCCAGACCTGAACCCTCCATGCTGACCCAGGATGAGCAAAAATCCTCCGCCAGGACTCGCCTATTATTATAATCAAATTATAACATGGGTGAAAACATATACGGTATAGCGGGCCGTATAGTTCGGTCGTTCAACAAACATGAGCCCATGTATCGTCCGCTGTCGACACCTGCGGTCCGCGTGCGATTCTTCGTTTTCGCTTGACGACTGGGTCGTGGTTGCTTCGTTTAGTCCGTTGTGATTTTGCGTGCCGACGTGATACATGCCCGGTATACAAGTGTAGATGCACATCAGTAGACCATATTTTGCGCGATATCAAGGACTCGAAAGTTCAAAGTTAACTGTGTTCTTCCCTTGCTATGTAATTCCTCTGAATGAAAAGCTATGCTAATGTGAACTCTTTCCGCAGTACTGCTGGGCGAAGTATGCGATGTATGTTGTAGCTCCATTCTCGCTCTCGAATACTCGGTGCAAACACGAATGAATGCACCTGGTCTATATGAAGTACTGTTCGTACCTGTGGACCAGGACGAAGACGTGAAGCCGTTTCGTTCATATTTTTGCACTTTCTTCTCGTGACGCTTATCTTGTCCCTTTCTCTTGCGGTCGGTCGCATTGTTTTGCAATCCCAACCAGCTACGCACACGTGTACGCAATCAAGGATAGCTTTCTGGGGACATCCGCCGCGTGGGTGCCATCAGGCGGTGGGGCGTCTCTGAGGTACGATGCTGCGTTATTTTTCTGTCCCCTCACAAATATTGTGGCAACCCAGGACTGGAAATTGTCCCCTGTCTATGCGAGACAAAGATGCCCCCGTCTTTTCGGGACAACGGCAGTGAAAACCTAGACTGCAGCAGCAGCAGCAGCAGCAGCGAAGATATGGCGTTATTCCATGACACGACATATATCAACAGCAGTGGGTTTGATGTCCACATGTCACCGCCAACTCGTCCATATACCTCTTGTGGAACATTGTCCTGCCGTATTTACTGTAACTACCATGACAACTGTAACTATGACGGGGAAGGTGTGGAACGAAAACGACAAATGCAGCTATGAATAATGTACGGTAGAGTAGAGTACACGTGCGCAGCGCAGCATGGTTGCTATCGTGCTGCTTCTGCTCACGGTCGTCGTTGGTTTGGTCGCTATAAGTTTTTCGAGCCTGGAAGGTAATCCCACCCACGCATTTGACCCACGACAACGCTTTCCGTGGCCATCACTATTTCAGGAGCTCCTCTGGGTCCTACAGCTCATCCGTGCGGCTATTGATCGCCTGGAATGCGGGGATGGCCACGCTTATAATCGTGGGCGCAGTGTTAAGGTAAGGAAACAGATGTTCCTTGTTCCTGCAGGTTTTCGGCTATCGCAACCCGAGAACACGTTCTGTGAAATAAAACGAAATCACCGTCGCCTCTTGTACTTGATGAAGCTTCGGGCTGTGATGCTCTTGGTGCCAGTCCGCCACAGCTCAAGTGAGTGCTACAATACTCTTGGTGCAACTGTACTGTGGTATGCCAGGCTTGAAAATGATGGCACAATGGTACGTTCCATTCATGTAATGCATTTGGGTCCATAGTATGAAGCTAGCTTCGCAAAGGGCTCAACAGCACGTGGTTGGAGGCGTCGAGACCGGTTGCTTAGACTGTATTTACTCGCAAAATGCTTCGCGCCTTTGGGCGGTATCAACTACACCAAGCAGTCTTGTATGGATGGTAGAAATTGACGGCGTCAAAGCAGGCAAAATCGTTTCATCATTGTATACAACGTCTCGGCGTGTGTTCACAGCTGAAGCCGCTCACGCTACTGCTGCTGCTGCTGCTGCACTTTTGTACAGGATGAAGGCATCTCGGCCGTACGACTTCTTCCCTGCGGTTGCTTTAGTGCTATCCTCTTGCGTTTTGAGCCTCTCCACGCTGTCGTACTGAAACATATCCTTTGGAATAAGAAGGTGACACAACTGGAGAATGCGGATTCAAAGCTCAAAAAACGGACGGGGGGGGGCTATCGACACTCTTCTTTTAGTCTAGATGATACATGTTCTGTACTCAAGAGGAGTGGGCGTTTAGGCGGTGCCGTACTTTGCACTTTTGTACATTATCAAAGTTCCGAATAGCCTTGTGCGTACGGAATGATAAGCAGAAAGGACCTCTGACAGCCGAAGGGGTGGTTTGCCACCGCCACTGGGCATGACTGAGGCGGAAAGAGTGAGTTTCTCGAGCCGACGGGATGAGTAGTGATTCAGCGCACGTAGTCCATGAGGTGCAAGGATGTGCTTGCACGGTTCACGTGTCTGTGGCGGCTTGTTGAGCACGTGTGATACGAGTATCTTGTCTGTCTTGAACGGATTGCATCACGAGGACCACCTGATATTAGAATAGGATCGGGGGCTTTCAGCCCGGAGTAAGGGCTCGCACCTGGTGACACAGTCATTGCCTAGCAGCAAGTGGCATGCAGCGGGCTCACTGAAGTGATGCTTTCACAACCTCCTTTAGAGGAGAGGCCACCCGTCCATTTTCCAGAGTTCGGTTGTCTCAGAGCGAGCCCCCATTGTCCTTTTTGGTGTTCTGTCTAGCTAGCGGAAGACTTGCCCAGACTGTTGATCACCCCGCTGGAGGGGTAGCTCGAGGCTCGTACCATAGTATCTTGCGTATTTACGGCGGGGTACTTTGGTGCCAATTGCCGTTTTTTTTGTGTGTGTGCAGCTGTTGCGTCCATTTTGTAGCGTAGGGCGTACTACGTTGCAACTTGGATGTCGGTGTCCGAATAAAGTAAGGAAAGTTGAGATATTGATATTGATGTAGATGCGGATATTGATTTGATTTTTTAATTATTATTGATGCTGACGTTGGCATTGCTATTAACATTGATGTTGATACTGCTACTGATACCATAGAGTCTCTCAAAACCCTACGGATAGCTTGAGGGGTTAATGGATACATCTCTCCGAACCTTGGCGCTTTTGAGGGGGAGCTGCCATAGTTTGTGACGCACGCCTATCACAGAGGGAATGATTGTTGCACGTGCCCGTGGCTTGCGGCCTATCAATTCTGAATAGGACGGGACTGGTGGAGGATATCTCTTTTGGGCGTTGATAACCGGTGTCAATTGGACATGGGTTTCGAGCGCTTCTTGATAGAGATCGTTGGAGTAGGTTTATGTTTTCGCGCGCTGATCATCTCTGGCTTGTCTGCGTTTTGTGTTTTAATATCTTGAATGCCATCTTTGTTTGTGGAGTGGAGCCTTGGCATTGATACTACCGCGATCCGGATTGTGTCGTCAGTTTGAAATCAAAGAATAGTGTGTCGGGCAGATTTACAATGGTGAAAGCAAAGATAAATCGGCGTTTCGCGAATATATGAAAAGAGAGAGCAATCAGCGTGTCCGAGGGAATCGCCCTGACACCTATAATACCAGTATGTAATATGCCCTCCAGGGTTTGCTTGTTATCGGGATCAATGCTCCTTTTTCAAGGTGAGTTGGGTGTGTTTGAACAGCACGATAATCAAATAAACGCAGAACTTGTGTGACAATGGGGGGTATGAGCAAGGTACATTGGTGGGCCTTGACGGTTTCTGTCTTTGGCAACCTCAGGGCTGCTAAACCCGAGACGGATTCATTTTCAGGGCTTTTCATGTGTTTTACTCGGCTATTTTTTTTCGGGTCAGGAGTTTTTTACTAGCTCACAGGTCGTGTCAGATGGCGACAGCTTGATGTTTTCGTAAGTTGTGACGGGCTACTTTTTTCCGGCCAGACCCGTCCCGACCGCTATCTAACCGCGAGAAGTGAGCCGACCTGTGAAAGCTCTTTGTCACATTTCGGTCCCGTTCCGGACAATGTCGACGACATATGAATCTTGTTGAGGGCCCATATGTGCTCCGGTTCTAATGCCAGGTCACGATTATCATTGATGCTCATACCAGGTAAAGCTAAGCATCACTACTGTGGAGGGTGTAGCAGTCTGACGCCTGAACAAACTATATCCTAGCAAACTCGCGAGAAAATCCAAAAATGATGGCAACGCCGCCTTGTTTCTTCGTGGACGCCATGATTTCTGAGAAGAGCGGCAACGATCAGGGCGGTCATTTGGTCGACTGCCTCTTGCTTGGCTGGGTTATTATCGAAAACAAACTATCCGACCGTTTCTGGTGTTTCGTTGTTTGGAAGCTTGCTTCAGAAAAAAGTTATATCACACGTTTTTGTGTAAACTATGCAGTCAACTAAACAAAACATGCAATGTGTACATGCCAGTAGTTGTGTCCCGTGACTTTTTTGGACTTTTTCGAACACATCTCTCAGTTCGAGCATTTGTTGGCGAAACGCAATGCCCGCCCGGACACTTTAGTCGAGGTGCTAGTGCGATTCTCGCACTCTGAAGCGCGGGGCAAGCCCCCAAAGTTCTGTGGGAAATATCGGTTTGTTTTTTGGCGTCATGAGCACGCGTCCCGGACATATTCCGGTCGAAGAACATTCAGAGAGCACAACGTAAAAACGCTGCGGCCCGTACTCCATGTTTGTGAGGATTGTGTGGGTTTTATTTGAGTACCTCGACTTTCTATAAATATTCAACGTTTTGGCTTTCTTGCCCGAACACCCCAGAAACTTAGACATCCGACAATCTACAAATTAAAAAACGACGTAACCACCCCGCCAGGCAGCACAAGCAGCGGCGGGCCATACCACGCTCTTGCCTGCTGCTACAGGTAGTGGCTTTATAATGAGGCAAGCGAGCGAAGAGAGCCTTTTTTTTCTTGGTTTTAGACAGAGGAAACAAGAGCCTCTTCATAACGGATCGTACGAGGGTAGGGCGAGGGTAGGGTGCCTCGATTTGAGTTTTCCAGTTTGTCTGTGTATCTTTCTGTGGGGTTGTGTGTGTAGTTCAATTATTTAAGGTCCACATTTCTACACCGCGCTTGACGCACACGGCGCTGATTCCAGTTCCGGCAGGCTCTGTGCACGCACACACACAAAAAAACACCTTTTCGTGCTGGTGCGGAGATAACTCGTTCACAGTTGGTCAATGGGTGAGGCAACGTTTGAAGTCACATGGCCGCGCTGGGTCACGTTTAAAATACAAAACCGTGACGTTCTTGTTGTACCTGCCAACAGCAGAGCATGCAGACTGTGATTGCCCACAGCAGAGCCAGACGGTTCACAGCACGCAGGCTGTACCTAGCTATCCACAGCAGGGGGATTGAGCCTGTCCACAGCAGTCCACAGCTGAGCAGGCAGACTTAGGCTGTTCACAGCAGGCACAGACGGCTTTTGTTTTTTTAGCTTTTCTACCTACATGACTAACGGAACCCAACTACGAGTACTGATGATTAGGAACACCCGATGATACTCCGCAGTAGGCTGCGAAAGGTGGTGCTGGTGGTCGTTAGACCGATCGGGCAGACACGCTGTGTCGAGGATGTGAAGAAGTGATGAAGCTTGAAAAACTACCGCTTGAGGGCAAGAAAAGCTTTGGACGATGAACTGTGACAAGTTCAGATGCTGGATGACAAGAGTGAGCCGGAGGGGGTGCTGCATCTTGTTTCCTCGACGTCTTCGTAAGGAGCTGTTAGGCTCTTGAATCCTACGAGTACGACGACTAGGTTATTTATGTACTCGAGAAGTCTACAGACTGTTCCGGGACTGTCAGAAACTATCCTTGTCGGTTCTCGGATAATCCTAAAACACGATCTACGTAGAACCCTCGAGCTAGAAGATCAAATCACGAGTACAGGGACAAGACTTTCTGTCGCTAACAGGCAGCAAGTACATCGCTGCTGTTTTTAGGCGGCATGGCCTTATACCTGGTACCCGTTAGGTTTTGCCTATGTCACGATACACATAAGCTGCGCAGACTGGGCAGTGCGCGAAATCCACTACGAGCATAAGATGACATTGCTATACTGATGAGCAACTCTTTAGACTACCTGTTACTGCTGTGGCGCAGTAGCAAGTGCTCAGATGGAGCTGTACGTTTGCTACTGAATATTGATAATAACGAAAGGCTGAGGTCATCTATTTCTCAACACTACCCCTCTATGGATGTCGCATCCGCAAATACAGCTGCAATGTTCGTACACAAATGCCCTTGTTACCTGGAACTTCCACCATGGCCCTTACTTATATCTTCTTCAGTAAAATATTGTTGCAACCGTTGTACTTTTCGACTGGTGAGCTTTTCAATGCAATGGAATGCATGTATATACTACGAAGTTACTCTGAATCACAAAAAATACCGTTTGAAACGCATCAAGGGCTCTTTCAAACCACTCGTTGTGATAACTGCCTTCCAGCCGGCGAACGGAATGGTTGAGAGTCTTCCGTGTGCAGCATTGGCGCTCGAACAACTTCCCCATTCGCGAACTCCCCTATTCGCGCGAAAGTATCTAGAAAACGAAAACAAAAAGAACTCCAGATTTCTCTACTTCAGGCTTTGGACTCGCTAATTAGCTCGAGGGGGTAGCGGTGCCTGTGCTTACTGAGTTTCTTGGTGCCGGTGTCAGCCAGTTGATCCTCAGTCTTCACGTAGTGGATGCGAATTCTGCTATCCTTGACCAGCTACTGGATGAAGAAGTACCGCGGAGCCACGTGCTTGACTCGTGAGCTGCAGGTCCGGTTTTCGGCCACGTGCAGAGCCGGAGTGCTGTAAGTCCGGTTTCCAGCCGCTTGCCCTCAAAAGCTTTTATGATGTTGTTGGCGAAGCCGAATGTGGTTAGGAGAAGCACGATCCAGAGGTCTTGATGAGATTGACGCCATGCCCGCTCAGCGATGGCACTAAGTGTCGATGTTTCAACCCCGCCCAGTGTAGATGACGGCTGGACCTTGCCTTGAAGCACCTCTAGAACGGGCTTGCTGTAGAGCGAAAGACAGACGCGAAGCTTGCTCTTATATTCGTGGAAAGTAGATTGCTCTTGCCGGCGAAAACCGGGCAGTTCTGAAAAAATGCCTGGTTTTGTTGGACGCCACGCTCTCCATGGCGACCATTCGCACTTGACGCTGAGAGCGGACCTGCTCCTCCTTCAGCGATATATATACCAGGTAAATAGTTAAACGCGAACCCGAGCCTCGGTCGAAGTGTTGAACGAACCACGTGCCCGAGCCTGTGTCAGGCTGCTGTAATCACGCTGAACTGCTGTGTGTAGCAGTGTAAGTCCAAAATATAACGCTTATGGTTATGTGTCGGGAGGCTGATTTTACGGATAACCGAGCTGGGTCAGGACGCTGAAAACAAAAATCCCGCTGAACTGCTGCGAGTGAAATCCTCAGCTGCTGCTCCAAGGCTGCGGGTCCACAAATTTTCCCGATGCGGTCACCACGCTGAAATCAAGGCTCGTAACCTATTAATAATACCAGATGATACTCCACAGTAGGCTGCGAAAGGTGGTGCTGGTGGTCGTTAGCCCGACCGGGCAGACACGCTGTGTCGAGGATGTGAAGAGTTGATGACGCTTGGAAAGGTGCCGCTTGACGGCAAGAAAAGCTTTGGACGATGAACCGCGACAAGTTCAGATGCTGGATGACAAGAGTGAGCAGGAGGGGATGCTGCACCTTGTTTCCTCGACGTCTTCGTAAGGAGCTGTTAGGCTCTTGAACCCTACGAGTACGACGTCTAGGTTACTTATGTGCTCGAGAGGTCTACAGACTGTTCCGGGACTGTCAGAAACTATCCTTGTCGGTTCTCGGATAATCCTAAAACACAATGTACGTAGAACTCTCGTTCTAGAACATCAAACCACGAGCACAGGGACAAGACTTCCTGCCGTTAACAGGCAGCAATTACATCGCTGCTGTTTTTCTGCGGCATAACCTTGTACCTGATATCTGTTAGGTTCTGCCTATGCCACGATACACATTGGCTACGCAGACTGTACTGCGCAAACTTGGCAGTGTGCCAAGTTCACCACGAGCATAAGATGACACTGACATACTGATGAGCAACTTATTAGACTACCTGCTACTGCTGTGGCGCAGCAGTAAGTGCTTACATGGAGCTGTACATTCGCTACTGAACATTGATAATGACAATAGGCTGATGCCATCTATTTCTCAACACACTGATATATATGCGGACTGCACAGCAGCGAGCGCACAGTACACGCGGCCTCAACATGTCGATCGCAAAGCCTGTGGGCGAGATGCCATCAGCACCGAAAGTCCTCCTCGTCAAGCAACGAGGAAACCCCTTCTCCTCCAGATGAGGAGCTTTTATATTGCCTCCGCCTAGGCTGTGCGCTGCATGCCCTCTGCACTCAGCATTGCCTACTGCGCAGCTTGCAAAGCTGAGTATCAAGTATTCAATCACCCGAACTTACACCTGACGTTTTTTATCATTGAAAAAAAATAATATATACATGATGCCTCGGTAAACATGAATACACGTATGCATAATGTATTTCATGCGACAAGGAGCGAAATGTTGCAATGTGTGTGTTCAAATTAAACTGTTCTTTCTGCCCGCCGACATCAACATTACTACATTTTTGAAAGATATACAAGATACAAGGTTTCCCTCCGGAAGGTGCATATTAAAAGGGGAGTGGCGCAAGAACAAAATAATAGTGGTAACGTAAAGAACACACACATTTTTTCGAGGACAGACTATGTACTGCTGTTGTTGGAAAGAGTGTGGGATCATTTCAAAAATAAAATATATCGTCTACCGGTGAGTGGATGTTGGTCCTGAACAGATACCTCGCGGCGATTAATTCAATCCTTACGCCGCGAACGTAGGTATGAAAAAGTGCGTGAGGTCGAGGCATAATACTTTGTGACCGACTGCGTGAATAAAATCCAGCACAACATCGAGAAAATATTCCCGCAAATTCAAGTGTTTCTTGGCGCTCAGGGTAAAAAAAAACGTTCCACAGAGATATTTCACACTGTAGATGATCGAGAATTTGTCGTAGTTCGAGTATTCTGAGAGTATTGGGATACTGGTAGCTAAATTTAGTGCGAGTGCTGAGAAGGCTCAACTACCGAGTGAGAATACTGGGAGTATATGAGCAGTACATACTCATCGCAGTTCATATTCTCCAAACACTGCCAGTGCTCTAAGTACTCCAGTTGTCGCGAGCGAAAATAATTTGCTCCAACTCGCCCTCGTGCGACCATCTGTGAGTGTTTCGCGCCGGACAATAGGCCTGAGAATTGTCGACACGGTGCGCAGACGGTCGAAGTATACGTCGTACTCCAAGTATACTTCGAGTACTCGCAGTACAATCACTTCCAAAGGATGGAAAAAACTGATTGATGATAGTACTTGCGGTACCCGCAGTACGACACCCCGAAACACTTGAAGCACAAAAGAGAATATCGACAGCAGCAGCAGTGGTAGCAAATCCCGTATAAGTGCGAGTCCGAAAGTATCCGCAGAGCAGTGTCGGCAGTATAGTAGTGCAGAGCCTCGAAATACTGCGAGTACTCCAAGTATCTGCTATTAGTACTATTATAATAAACCCGAAATTATGCGAGTGAGTAGACGAAGCACCCACAGACAGTAGTAGAACCTCGGACATACTTTGCTTGAGTCCCAATTATTGAGATCACATACTGCGAGCGCGCCGAAACTCCGGGCCTGCCATAAAAACAACTAACTTTTAAAGACTTGCACTGTTGTATCATAGCTGGTAGATACAAACAGTACCAGTCCGATAAAAATTTGAGAAACTTTCGGTTTTGGAGGAAACTGCCGTAAGAACTTCAATGAACTACACGCCGTGAGTTCGCTTCCCGGCATCACCACAACCTCCTTTTTTTTGTGACACTTTTTTTTTCCTTTTTTTTGCTTTGTGTATGCCGACACAACCAAGTAGTACTCGAAATAACTTTTGGGTTTCTACTGGTTGAGGTCAATGATGTGTTATAAACATCGCACCCCGGTAGACTAGTTGTCAGCTTCAAAGACCATTGGTATTGGTACCCAAGTTCAAATCCCACCGTGGTGAGACTTTATTTGAAAAAATAAAA
>JBBMHQ010061421.1:1119-14845 GCA_037834295.1 Postelsia palmaeformis
TCTACGGGAAGAACAACTTTATGTACCGTTGTACGAGTTTCAGCAACTAGGCATTGTGACCTCAACAAGTAGCTTGCGAACAGTCGGTGCATCTTCGCTACGCACCGCCTCCGCGTAAAACGTTGCCCTGGGAACGTTGCCAGGCACTTGGATAATAGAAAACGGATGCCACTCGCTTCGGCTGATCATTGGCGAATTGACGTAGATGTACGAGCCCGCCTTAAACGTATACCCCCTGATGAAACGCCGCAGCGGGGCCGACGAAGCGTGCAGGTTAGTCGCAGCTGCCGTATCGAGGCGACGTGGAAGGAGACAGGTTGAAGGTTGACACCGCGGGAACCAAAGACCGTTGCGTTGCTTCGACAATTATTACGGGGGTCTATAATTAATAGGACCAAAAATGGCTACTAAAAATAGGTAAATATATAGGTTTTTGTTTGTACCGCAGGTCCTATTAACTATGTTTCTCCGTAATAGTAGTACATTGCACCATGGTCCAGATAGAATTGGTCTTGACCTAGCGTGGGTTAACGGGGGGACTACCTTATTACAGGCCGGGGTCGCGACAACGACAGCTCTCACAACGAGGCACTTACACGGGTAGGTCCAGGATCACCCTCGTGCCGCGCCCGATCGCTTGAAAAACAGGATGAGTGATAAGAAACGTCCTGATTGATTTACGGTAGCAAGCAACGGTACGTAAATGGGGGTGGGCAGGAGAGTGAGCTTGCCCGTAAAATGTACTGAATGCGTCATGTCATCGCCCATATAGCGATAAAGATTGGCACACCATGTACTGCAACACTTGCCAGCACAATGGTGAGCTCGGTGCGAGGCAACTAAAGCGCACAAGCTCGAGCTTTGGTTGTGAGGCGTCAGCGGTGGTGGTTGTGTTGAGCGTTCCGCGTGTCGACCACGAAATTTATAATGGCGTGTGGATCTACTCAGCCCAGACGGGCTCTATGGTGCATGATAAGGGAGACAACTCCGAAGGGACGACATCACGGCGGAACCGTAGAGTACGTTGCATTCTGTGGGCTACCTTCATAAAGGTAGACACCGTTGAGAATCCGGGAAGCTACTAACTACAGATGAATAGCATGGGAAAAAGGTTACGCTACCCGAGCCAATACGCGCTTTTTCTGCACCGGCCGCATAGCATATATCATCGCCAACCGCATTAGCCTTCACGATTGAACCGGGCTCCTACAACCACTTTGAGTACGTGCTACTATCACTGTACATGCATACTCACTGTTTCGTGGTGAAGTACAGTCGGTCGAATACAACCCACACGAGCAGGGTGGACCCGAGGTAGCGGAATGTGATGCTGTGGAAGCATAGGGCCACGGTCAAAGGGATGTAAAGCAGATGCAGGGCCTTCCTGACTTGGAACGACATCTGCAGGTTCCGAAAAAAATAAAATGTTTGTCGGGCGAGGCCGGGGCTGCTGGGACGGGAGATTGTGCAATCTAAACAGGGATATATTAGAGAGAAAACGATGGTTTTCGCGCTACATACTGCCCTTTGCGGTACAACTTTATAGGTGCAGTCTGGGAAATTATCTTGACGGAAACACACATAACTGATAACGGTTGTTATCATTACGTCTGCGGCGAGGTTTTGTTAATCAGATTTAACAACCAAACAGAGCGACAAGAGAGCAACCCTCAGCCTGTAGTAGTAACCGAAGGAAAACAATGATTTCCTTGTGACTGATCCTGTAGGTGAACGTTTTCGAGAGAGGTTTCGAGGCACGTCTTTTGCACTGAAGTCGCGTCTTCCTGCTCCTAAATGCCAACACTAAAATCAAGCACATTACGCTGTATCACATGCGCATGATCGTCTGGAATCGGCCCTCTTTTTCCGTCCAATAGCGAGTCGAACAAGCAAACGGGGTGATCCTGACGAGCAAGTCTGCTCCTGAAGGGCCTGGGCACGAGCTATGCTGCTGGGTGCTGTGGCATTCGGCGTACAGCCAACCATACAGCAGCGTTCGTAGGGAGACGATCTCCAAAATTTGCACAAAAAGAAAGCGAGCAAGAGGAAAACAAATGTATTCCTGCTGAAACTATTACGGGGAGCCTATTGAACAGGACCCACAGTATACACAAACACCTATATATTTCGCTATTGCTACCAACAATACTTGGTGCTATTTTCCAGGGGCCCTCATGGTAGCATCTTCAAAATATAATACCCGTGGGTACCTGCTTTGTTGTGGGCCTCCTACGTATGTAGAAGCACCCTCGTCGTCGTCGGCGTAAAACATCCTCGGCACCCAAAATACTGCATGAAAATATCTACAAATGTCATCTGTGCGTATATCTGAGTACCCCTGCGGTCTCTACGTATTGAACAAGAGTGATAGAACTTCCAACGGCGAAGAACAACGAGGTGGTGGTCTTCGACCTGGTAAGACCGAGCTAAGCGTGTCATGTGTCGTCGCTTTATGTGACCCGGGAGTCGAGGAATCGCGTGACCAGTCAATACATACGTATTGCGTCCTCCCTCTCACAGCGCTATTATGGCAAGTGTCTGGACGCGACACAAGCTCAAGCCAAGAAGCAGCCCATACATGCTGGGGTTTACACGTTTTTGGTGGATTTTGAAAATCTGAAACGTCGAGTGCGAACAAACGCCAGGTGCATATTCCAGGTAGGGGCACCTCCTGTCGCGCGTTGTCAATTCTCCGGGTAATCCTTGGCTCGTTGCTGGAGGTTTATTCACTTGAACGTTGTGGGGGTGGTAGAAAATGTGTCGTAGTCGTCACAGCCAGCGGCGTTTGCCCCTTCTTCCCGTGGGGTTTGAAGTCGAACGAAGGGCGTGGGGCGCGTGAAAAACAGACATGAGTTGAAGAGAGCACAGAAAAAATGCAAACAAGGAACCAGATCCACGGCCAGCCGCTCCCCCCACCTTCGTTCTGAGGTACTCCATTTTCATAGGCAGCACTATGGGCAGCAGAAGAATGCACCCGATGACACCGGAACGTCCCGTTACCGACTCGCAGATGAGGTACGCCTCCTTCGCGTGGACGAAGCGAGCACAGTGCAGGGCCGCGTGCTCAAGGGAAGCCACAAGAGAAATAAACCCAAAGTCTGTCCGGACGGTAGCGAAACACAACAAGATACGCGGCAAGGCGGAGGCTCCAATGTCATCGCCGCACGTTTCCACTTGTTTGCAGTGAGGCGACCCCCCTGACGGACGCGACCAAGGCCTGTGTCTCAAGCAACATGAAAAGCGTGAATTCCGCGATTTGGTTTAGCAGTGGGTTTCGGAACAGTGACGACGCCCGTAGCAGCTTACTCACAGGTATGGGCACTGTGGGATGGTTCGAAATCCAGTACGGCGCCGATCCAGGAGTGGTGCAAGAACGAACGCGTGGCGTAGCACTTAGAGAGGATGGATACCGTGAGGCTGGCCAGCAGGACCCCTGCAGAAAAGCGTGACCCCGTCAGGAGCAATAGCTCCACGGGGTTTGTCGCGCAGAGCACCCTGTTAAAAACCACGGCGGGGGACATGACAGTGGCAGACGCCAACAACGCTTGTGTACATTAGTCGTGAAAGGAATGTCACACCGAAGAAATGAGAAGCAAACCTACCGGAGTGTGCCTGCATCCCCGTGGTATAACATATTCCGACCTCAGCACAGGAGCTCATCTCATTTCGTGCGTTTCGAGGTTTTTCTTGGTGAAAAGCCATCGTGTGCTTCGGACAAGCTCCTGCACGCCGAAGAAACACATACATGAGAGCTAACACTTGGAACCGTGAGGTTGTAAACCTCCTTGGTTGGATTCGGCGGCCTGAGCTAGTTTCCCCTGCGACGGCAGAGACGGTGTTGGCCTCACGTGTACGGGCAGATCTCTTCCTTCTCGGCGTCGTAATAAAATAGCCAAGGGTTCACGCACATGTACAGCGCTGAGAGAGCCGTCACCTGCGAGGGATCGTGAGGGCGGGAAATACACCAGTGCAGGGTGAGTCGTCTGATTACTGATTGCTGCACGGTTGTGGAGACATAATATTGCAGCTTCGGTCGAAGCTATTTGTATTTCACTTTGGCACGGTCCTTTATGCGGGGGGAGAAAAATGAGGGTGTATCCACTACCTCTCGTACGCACAAGGCATAGTAGCAGGGAAAAATCAAGCCTAGTTGCTGCTTCCCGGCCGCCTCTCGATATATTCTGTGGGGAGACCAGGTTTTACCTTCAAGCTTACGTACAGAACACTGGAAACGTTGTACACAGCATAAAACTGGAAATGTTGAATACAATGCAAAAAAAAACTGGAAATGTTGTATACAATGCAAAACTGGAAATGTTGTACCAGTTTTTTTAATGGAGAGTGGTTTCATCTGATGTAATATTTACGGTTCTGCAAAGAAAGCAGAACGATGCAGGCACGCGTTGACAATCGAAAAGTCTGGTCGAGCTCACAACTTGCTCGACGTTTTTCTTTCAATGACGACCAAACGCCCTAGGACCGTACCCGGGCTCACGATTTTCATGAATGTCAGCACAGACATGTTCGTCTCCATAGCGTCCTGGCCAGGGTTCGCGTCGGCGTCAGCCTTTTCCTCCACCTCCGGGATCGTGGCGATTTCGACGGTACTGGGAACAAATGTAGCAACGGGCGCCTCCAGGTCGTGGCTGTCGTCGGTTTTCGCTGCGGGCGGACCTACAGCGGCACTCCTTTTGGAACGACTGCCCTCGGCACGCTTGCGGCTCACTTCGATATGCGCCTTGGGCCATATCGTCGGCATAACACTAGGAGCGAAGCTGCGAGAGAAACGAAGTCGAGGAACAGCGGACGTAGGCTAATGGTTTTTAGTTGACGGGGTTGCCGGGTGCCGCAAATAGACATTCATGGGTCGTGAGGCAGGCGAGCGCCATCATTGCGTTTGGTGCACAAGGCAAGAAGTGCTCCGCTCGGGTTAGACAACATTGTCAGTACGCGTTTTGTCGTGGTTGGTGGCTGTACGCTCAAAGTCCAGCCTGCGTTGAACGCAAATGGGTGCATACCTAGAGCAAGAAGTGTTGTCCATACGGTCGCCGCCGCATGCGTACAACGTACTCAAGCGCGGGATGGGTGAAATGGTGAACAGCGCCGGCATCCAGCAGCATGGGGCACAATACGACTATCCGAAGCGACTGGCATACAGTCCGAATTTGCCCCAACAATTATTGGCATTATAAATTCCCCGCTTTCCAAGTACCAGTGCCATCGCCATACCGTGAACACTAGAAATGTTGGGCACGAAATTTCGATACGGTGATGCACAACACACGTCTATGTTATGGTACAGCAGGCACAGAACAGTACGGGTGAATATACCACTATTAGTTCCAATATTTGTAGCACGCAAGGCTTGAGACCCACAGGGATTCTCTGTGATTACGAGGTGTAGTACACGGACTGAGATGGCGCCACAGCTTCCTCCGAGGGGGTGGATCGACTGTAGCTTAGACCGATACTCATGTTCCATGCCTGGTACTTTTTGTCATGCCCCGTACTACTCGAGTTCAAACAGGCGTCTTCCTGAGTGCACAGACCGGACTGAACTGCGTCTGGAGTACACCGCAATTGCGTCTCGAGAGAGTTCACGAGAAAACCTCCTTGCGGACCATACGGGTCGACATGGGCTGGATGCGATCATCTCTCGGGTAATGATTATAGGTTTGTACGGTCTCGGAACACAGCCCTGTTGACTCTGGTACAGTAGTGTCACCCAGGGAGTTCACCGACCTATTGCGCCGATCAGGTCACGCATTGCGTAGCCAGTCTGACCGGGGAATTTCCCGGAGTTTATACCAAATATAAGTCTTGACGAAAAAGACAACGTGAACAGCTGGCACAAAACCAGGTGTTGGTTGAGTTTTCTTCGAAAAAAAACTGCATTGTGAACACGCACCTCGTTTCCTTCGCACGCTGCACTAGCATACACACATATACAGTAGGTTGCGAACGAGATATTGTTCATACCTGTGGGTGCTCATATTATGTGCGGCAGGAGTCTTTGCCCTCTGTACTTGCTGCTAGGAAACTCTGATTCAGCAGACACATGTGGGTAGACCAAAACACCCGAACACTTCGTCAAAAATACACGACGATTGCCTGTGGACATCGTCGTTGGTGTTCCATACCATGTGCGACGATAGCGCTAACCGGTGCTCGGGCGCGTATGTACCTGTGGTTCGGCTGTGCGAGACGATTTGCGCGAAAAAACGCAATGGAGCCGCGGATGGCTGGAGCTTCACCACTGCCAAGGCAGAATGCGAGGGAAACCTGCGTGTCGCGGGTCTCCCGGACGAATCCACACTACCATATGGGGCCGTTTTATCTTTGACAAACTCGGGAGATTTTGTTTCCCATGTTGATCTACAGCCGCACTCCATTTGATGGCCCTGTACAATGAAGACAATTCAGAACTCCCCAGCGTGAATGGCGATACGCCAGCACTGCAGTAAGCCAGCACTCCGACAATTGAGAGCACCCTCGAAATACCTTCAGAAATACGACATTACAAGCTCATTTACTTTATGGCAGGCGGGCAATCGATTCCACGCACCACACTTCGTCGTGAGAAGTGCCTGTTAGGCTGAACAACTCCATATTCGTGACTTTATCCCCACAACGGCAGTACTCCATTAGGAAGGCTCTGGTGTTCTCCCTCAAGACCCTATCTGTAATATTAATAGATTGTATATGCAGTAGGCTCAAGGGGTGTATGTGTCGGTTTCAAACGCCTACTACCTCCAGCGCTCTCGGTATCACCAGACACGCCTCGCAAAAAAAAGGGGATTAGTTTTACGCTGCCCCGGGTGTGGTGCACTTTTCACAGCACGGTGATGCCCTTTCCTTCGTTGTACTACACGCAGAAAATTTCCAAGCTGTGCACCAAGGCGCACCGGATCGTACGGCTAATTCCAAGTGCGGCGCCAAGATCTTTGCCCGTCATCCCGAAGCAATTTTACTCAACATTTTTATCTGCAGAGCGCCACATTGTTTGTCTTCCGGAGGTGTACACCCTCATTGTGCAATACGCAAACTGTCCTGTACGGCTTATAGCTGTTGAGAAATAGTTTCCCACCATTCCAATTAACCTGAGCGGGAAAAACAATCGTGGTTTTACCGCCCGGCGCTGTTGAAATTTCGCACGGTGCGCCGTACGAAACATCATCGTTCGTTGTGCATACGCTGTAAGTGCGAGCAGACACGACCCTCTTTAATGGCATACGATTAATAACTGGCATTTTGAGCACGATCCCATCTAGCCGGAGGATCGGACCGGATCATTGTCGAACGTCTACACACAACAAAGAGTTCGGAGCTGGCGTGTATCGAAGTATACTGCGATGTCCTGGCTATCGACGCCGCGTCATGTCCTGTGCAACCTGTCCACTCTGGGCAATCGATTGAGCGTTGTGTTTATTTTTTGTTCGTTTTCCATGGCTCCTCTCGCTATCTCTCCTGAAGGGAAGCAGTGATCGAAATGTCTTTATATGTACTATTATGAAACTACGGTTGAATTATGCCATGTTCCGACATTTGCGAATATTGGCATAGTTTTGTGATCCTCTACCACACGTGGTTAGAGCTTTCGTCCATGACATATGTTGCCACGCTTACGCTGCACCTTTGGTTCGATCATTTGGTCCCACCCTCTTGGGCTATGTGTCGAACATTCGCGGATCCCGTGCCATTGCGATGTGCTTGTTTGTGCCGTGTTTGTATCAGGAAAAAAAGGTATGTTATTGGCTGAAGTAATGGATGCCCTTTCTCGGTCGCTCCGATGCCACCCGCTGTGGATTGATGGTCGTACGCGACAACTGCGTAGCATGCGGCTAATTCTTAACGTGATGGGCGTCTAGTGCAGTACAAGAAGCGGTTTAGACACTGAGTTGCCCCCTTTAAGTTCATCACTGTCCGCCGTCGTGCGTATTGTGTGCGTGGTGTGTATACAATTTCTTGATACTTGGTCAGCACTATTCGCGGTTTGATACCGCTCCTGCTCCTTACGAACCATCGACGGAATATTTGTTTTCGAGAACGCACTCTCGTCGCCGTCATCGGCTCCTCGTTTGCTGCTATATCACAAGCATGCTATGCTAGAAGTGGCCAAATATGATGTTAGGTTCCCCACCTGAAGAGCTCGATTCCCCACCCATACTACGTATACCCTCCATAAAAACGAAAACTTCCGCCCAATGAGCAATGCCAATAAATAAGCCAAGATGGGTGCACCTCAAAGAATAGTTTTGCTGCGGGGTACTGCGTAATGTACTCGTTGAAAAAACCCGCTAGTTAAGCATTTTGGTCAAAATGGGCAAAATGTGCAATCCCGTCACCATAGAACTCGACGATATGGGATACCCTTTGTCCAGGGGGGCACAGCTCTATTAATAGAGGATTTAACAAATACTTTCCTTCTGGGCAAGGTACAAATGCGTCTCGAAGCCAGATGAGATGATCTGCTCAGCGTACGACCAGCCAATGTTTCAATACATCATATAGCCGAGAATAGGCGCTACCGCTCGCGAAGCGAGTGCACTCGCCGATGGCTTTTCACCGTACGCACGTACTATTACGGAGGAATATAGTTAATAGGACCTACGGTCTATACAAAAACCTACATATTTCCGTATTTATAGTAACAATATTAGGTCCTGTTAACTATATTCCTCCGTAATAGGCTATTTATAATACCAAGGCACATGATTGTCTGCCCTTGCCTTCGCCACGGTTGCAGGTGGTCACGGTCGTATGCCCGACGCTGTACCGAAATCGTTGTTGGGGATCCTGGTGGAGTCTGCTGTCGTCCACCGCGGCTCTAGGTATACAGTTCTTCTTTTTACTACTTTGCCTATCGTGAGAATTGCTGCTGCGATCCGAGCCGGCCGCCCCTTTCGTGCAGGTGACGCGCAGTAACCCCAATCAATACGACGAGGCTGTCCTCTTGACTGTCGCAGGCGCTACAGCTGTGTTGTTGAACCTTCGAGGGGCCAAGGCTAGGCGACTTATCGCCTGGACCTGTGCTACTGTTTATCCACCATGAGCGTGCCGACATACGCGGCCCCCCGGCGACTACGGCAATTTGTCGTAGCGCTTTTCTACAAATTGGTTACCAAACAATTACACGGCAAAATCCGAAGTAGCACAATACTGTTTTTTGTCTTCTTCGTCAATGTGGATACATATTGCGCATGCGAAGGGCCGCGGGTCGAACAGTCAACTGTTTCTAGAGAAGACGCGTTGTCCTGAGGTGTGGATGTTCTTCTAACATTTCACTTAATCCCTGATTGAGTGCTATCCGATAGCTGATGTAATGTATATGGTGAAAGACTGGCAGACACGGAGCGCGGCGAAACAGGGCAAAGGAAACTTGTGGGCGAAGTTTTGTCACACCCTTCCGGAAGCGAAGTTGCGTGGACTCGCAGTTGCTCGCTGTTCGCCGCCAACGTGATCACCCGGGCCCCGAAGCCTACTCAAGGATCATAAACAGCTGGAGTAGTTGGTCGATTGCATCGGTAGTAGCTGAAAGCTCCGTAGACTGCCGCGTCGGGCAGCTCTACTATAGCGATTTTTAGGCATGCATGCTGGTGTGTCTTTCTGTGCCACTATCAGTATAGCTGTCATCTGCACATCGATCTCAACTCACACCGCTCCAAATTCGTTCGAATTGTTCTTCGCACCACGTGGACAAATGGACTCTACACGGCGAGCCGCGTCCGAACCGTTCGTGCTGGATTTGATTCAAACCTACCGTCTACAATGGCAGTTCCAAGGTAATCTACCTGAATACACTCGGAAATGTCCAGCACATATAGCATAGCATGGGAGTAGGCATACAACGGGCCTGCTCGAAAAACGACGATGCCAAAAATCTGGGATTCAAATCCCACTGTCAAACCGCAGCCATACAATGCAAACATCATGGAGCAAGGGCTTGACCCGGCTAGTGATAATGAAGTCGTCGCTTGCTCATCTCGGGTTAGTCAACAAACACCCGTTGTAAGGTTTATAACATGGAGCACTGTCCGCCTACCCTACGAGTCGCTAACAGCTACCACGTGTTCGGATTACCTCTGGCTCTACTCGGATCACTCACACGGAGTCGTTTCAAAGATTCTTGGATGGCTCAGCTGCTTGGAGTGAACTGATTTCTCTCCCAGACGTCTTGTCGTGAATGACGTGAGTTTTTCTCCTTCTGGACAGGCAGTAACGCCTGCCAAGTACTCTGACGGCACACTTCCTAGCATTTTCTACGCATCGCTCACTACAGGGGGTATTTCGACCGGCGTGAGTCCAACGATATACCTTGATAAAAAAATAAGGTAGGAATGAACTCGTCGTGGAGTTGTTGTGTCATATGGTGCTTGCGTTGTTTAAGAAACTCACGACATATCGCACATGCCTATCTCAAGCAATACGTAGACCACATGTCCCCAGCAATCGTGAATGCAGCTGCCCGCGAGGTAAACGCATCTGAAGTTTTGGCCGTCGATGCAACAATATGTTTGAAACACTGCGAATAATACTTTATTCTTGTTGAAAAGCTTTAGTTTTCGTTACATTTTTCACGAATAGTCCAGAGTTTGGGTGGGGTCCGTTTTATATTTCAGCTTAAACTGCATATATGGGTCATGATCGCCAGCGAGTAGAGTACAGCGGAAGTAGTTCCGGAAGCCGGAGGAGATAAGCATAGCCAGAATCTATACTGGCGGTTGGTCCAGATGTGGTCTACCGTGTCCTACGCTTAGGGACAACGACCAAACACGATACCTTCATCTAGTCTTCTTTTTCATCTGCGCGTACGTTTGAAGGCAAGCCTCAGCGTGGGAAGGAACACGCCGCGCATATTTCGCGCAACTCTTCCATTCAAATTGGGACGACGAATTTTCCCATCACTCGACCATAGAAAGGCCGATGGTGTCAGCATCATAGTTGTCACGTTACCTCATTGACGTGTTAAACGATTGATTCAATGGGAAACCGTGATACATCACGACCTTCGTGTATTCGGAGGCCCATCTTCGCACCACAAGGACTTTCCGTGGAAGACCACACCGCAACTCCACGAGCGGCACCGGACGACCTTCAAGTACCTTAATTACCTCACAGTATTGTTGTATTGGCCTCAGGATTACAATATATACGAGGAATATCGGTGAATACTGTTTACTACACGGCTTGTTTCCAGCACATACACTAGTATCAACCATTGAAAACATGAAAGTACAACAATCAAATATTTAAACGTCGAACAAACAGTTAATATACGCTGTAGATATAAGCAGCGTTTTTGACGGCCTCCTCATAATAGGATGACCTGTATAGCTGGACTGTCGGAAAAGCTACCGCCTGAGCCGACTGTTGCCTTCGCTATCGGCACAGAATAGGGCGGTGCGCGGAACACGTCCAGTGAGGACAAGGAATCGAAGCACGGACCACCAGTAGACAGAGAAGGGGCATTACATTCACATAAAACAACTGTGTTTAAGGTGCCCTGACAGCATTGAGGGTACGCCATCGTTTACCCTCACGGCGTCTGTTACATGATATAGCGCTCGGGCTTATCGTTTCAGAGTGATACTGTTATTATGGTGACAGCGCGCCTGCAGATAAAATGTAGGGACGAAATGTATTTCACACCTACGGCAATACGAAACCTTGCAAACACGTGACTAGTTTCGTCGACCTTTGGCGAACCTACGCGCGCAGGTAATGGCCCGATACCTGCCTAGACAGGGTGATCGTACAAAGGCGTCGGTCCTGCTTTCGACCAAGCACATTGAAATTGCAACGTTGTCGACGTGTACGACCTCGACCGAGGGGTTCACAAGTGTGGCTTCGTTCCAAATCCCAGACAACACGGTCAAGGATCGATCCGGCCACGGATCTCTCCTTGGGCTTAACCATCCATCGGTCGGTGGGAAATAGAGTTTGAGAACCTACACCATAATATAGCATACCCCGATCCGTTCTCCAGGAAAGGCGTCGAGACCACTGAATTGTCAGTGTGAAGGTGGGGGGCCTTGTTCGAGGGGGTCGTTGCATCCATTGAGGGGTAATCTCCTCTAGATCAACGTAGAAAGTGGAAAGGTTGAGCCATGCGTATTGATGGGAAGTCATACAAATGAGGCAAAAAAAGGATCTAGGAGTTCCGAGTCAAAGAAACAAAATGTGCCTCAAAAACAACATTGCCGGGTGGAAATATTGATGTTCGGGCAGGTTGAAACGGGGGTATTGGCCCTCTCATGGCAACATTGAGTTTCACGGAGATTAGTCGAGAGAAAGCACGGCGCGACATGGTAGAATCGAGAAATCGGGTATCGACCTCACGGCGGCCGGTGTCGTGTGAAAGAAGGGAGAGCGCCAAAGCTATCGCAGTAGCGTAAGCTCACGAAGAAGTTGCATGCTACAGTTTCCAACTCTCGTTGGGTCTTATAAACCACCTAGCTGTGAGTTTGTGGACCTAACAGTATGCTGAAAAACCCATCACGCGCTTTCGTCTGCGCTCTGCACTGTCTGCGTTACCCAGTATACCACGAATCGGCGAGATTACCAGTATTGTTTAGGACTAGAATGTGCCTCGTATATCGCAGAAACACGTGACAGATCGGGCAGGAAGTACATAAACTAGCGCCTAAGGACTGAATCAGGCTTTTGCCGAACTCATAAGGTAGCATGATCAAGTACGTTATAGGTTCCCTCCAAAGGTTGTTATTCCCCCACCCGCCATCCAGGTATCTCTTGGTGACGTCAGCGGCACGAGGACTACACTCAACACACATGAATACCCAGTGTATAAGACGGTCTATTCTCTCGAGTGTAGGTAAACTTCAAGCGCAGCATCAACACTTCCTGGAATTTCGTCGGTTCAACCTGGGGAGACACATTGCGCAGACAGCCTGCAACACCACATCCCAACCGTTTGTGATCCTCGAATGAAACACACCATCAAACGTCGCCATCTGCGGTATTTTCGAGACCTGGAACCAGATACCAGATGAACGATATGTATGTACCTGGACCGTGCACGTATTTATTTATATTCAACTTTTGCCATTATTCGGGTCTCCTATATACTATTGCGGGGGACTGCAGTAAGTAGGACCAAATTCTGTTCGTAAAAATAGCGAAATTTGTAGGCTTTTGTGGGTACCGTAGATATTATTTGATATGTTCCCCTGTTACAGGTAGCACGACGTCTACAGCTACACGCGTACGTGCGTGGGTGCTTGGTATACAACTGAATATGCCCTTCCTACTCCTCGACACGCAACTTGCCTAGGGAATCCACTGGTGTGTATCGCTTGACGAAGAGGCGAGCCCGGTGTCCGCAGGCCACAAAATCGACACACTTTGAATCGCGAGCGCATACCTGGTATTTCAGAGCTCCGAGTAGGATGCCAAGCGCACTGCGCACAAAACAACAACGTCGCTACCAGAGCTGCATCAAACAGAAAACACAAGAGATAATATAGATGACCGAGGAGACGATGGCATCATAGATAACAACACACAATGCATACGGTGCACGAACAGCGCAACGGCAAATAAGTAAGAACACATCGAAAGAAGGCAATAAATACCTATGATATGAACGATATCATACCGGTCGCCCCGGTAGACTAGTGGTCAGCTTCGATGACCATTGGTATTGGTACCCAAGTTCAAATCCCACCGTGGTGAGACTTTATTTGAAAAAATAAAAAGGTACCAATTG
>JBBMHQ010061432.1:0-14838 GCA_037834295.1 Postelsia palmaeformis
ACCATTCGGAGGCTTGGTCATCCGAGACAATTGCAGACCGTACTAGTTGGGAACCCGGTCGGTATAATAGGAAGGAGAGATACGTAGAATATGGTAGTCGAGATACTCGGGGTATTGGAGGAAGCTGCGATACAGGTATCTGGCTGAGGGGAGAAACCTCTCTCTCTCTCTCACGACTCAGGCAACGAAAATATAATGCAATTCGAAATATATGAAAGACATCCAGGTACTGGGGAAGCTTTCCTCGAGCGGCAGTACGCTTACTATACCCGATAATTCATCGGGCTGTCTACGCAAGACTGCTCGAAACACCACACGCGGGTATATCCCAGAGTGGACAAAAAGCGACAAAGCCTTTCAGGTATACGCCTTTCGAAGGCAGCAGGGTTGGCTTCTTCATTCCACTTCACCCTTTTGGTTCGTCAACTGCTGAAGGTTCGAGGGGTTGCTGTGACAAACGCACGCACGCACCGACACACGTTTTCTCCCTGCTCCCATATGGGACCCTGATTCTACGCAGACTCGATCCCACGCGGAAGTTCTTAGCCCTTTGAGCTAAACCTCCGATGCTGTGACGTTTGGAGTGCATCTATTATTATTAGTATTCTCTCGATGCTCGTCACTTGAGGCATTTCAGATCACCCTAAAACAGGAAAAGTAGTACTTTTGGGAATGCAGTCCCGTTGTGGAGACGGACCGCTCAAGTTGTAAGTGGTTTGCCCCCCAAGTCAACACTGCCGTCCTGAGGAGGTGACGAGAAACAGATGTACGATTGGCAAAACAAACGAAAAGGCGTGCTTTTATGAGGCAGGTTACCCCCTTGAAAGCCTCCCGATCAGTCGCAGTGACTACTGTAACAGCGATTTCCGAAAGAGTTTCCTGATATTGTCTTATGAACTCTCCCCGATTTATTTTTTCTCCGGCCTTTTTTTCATGTCTTGCGACAACGGAGTAGATCGTTTCTTGTCATAATGCATTTTGAAGGTCATACTTTCGGAAGCCCTCCTGACCTGAGGACCCTGTGGGGTCACTCCACGGTAGGGGTTGCACTTTTTGGGCCAAAGGTTTCGACGCGTTCTACCATAAAGGTGACACATTCCTGCTTTTCAGTAACTGATTGACGGGGCATTTGAAACCCAAAATCGTGGGAATGTCGATCTTGTTTCGAGAAGTGAGTTACTTGCAAGCATGGGCCACAGGATTATTCATCGGGGTGCATTTTGATTATTGATAAATGCATTTTTGAGTGATATATGGAAACCTTAAGTGAGGGGCCTTGGAAAATTCATGATGAACCTCTATCGTAGAAAGCCTCTTTCTGGCCTAGTAAGTTTGTCAAGTGAGGAACTACCAGTTTTAGGATGAAAGTGTTATTCGTATATTATTCGTGATAGGACTTGCAGCGCATACAACAATTGCCGGTGGGGTGGAACGAATGATTATTTCCAAGGATTGTATCGGGTGAGGTATTGAGCTCGTGATGTGGGGGGCTCAGGGACTCCTGGTGCATCCCTTCTGTGAGATGGCTCCGTGCCCCACCGACACTGTGGCCTTCGGGAGTATGAAAGTTAAGTCCGATGGGCAATGCGACCAATGCTTAAAACCTATCCGAACAAATCGTTGAAACACACCGTGTGCGAGACGAGCGGTATCTAGCTCAACGCCAATAACCCCAACTCAATCAGAGTGACCCCAATCCTGAGCCAGTCAGAGAATTCTTACCCCTGGCCATGACCCAATCAGATCATACCTCAAATGAGTTATAAGCCCTGCTGGACAATGTGATGCCCTAGTGAAAGTAAAGACACAGAAAAAGTCGATATTCACAGTGACATTATATATTTCCTTTATGTTGTGGATCCTAGTCAGTCAGGGTTTTCGTGGGGCCGCAAAAGGGCCGACGCCTGTCGCCCACCACCCACCAACGGACACACGTTGACGACATTTTTTGCGAGTTATTTGGTGTTGTCTCTTAAGCGAGGGAGTTTTCACCACCGGTTGATTGGAGGACAGGAGAAGAGGCTCAGGAGGCAGATCGCACAAATCACTCGTACATATTTCGCATGTCCTATATAGCCCCACGTCGACACTAGCAGAGGCAGGGAGGACCCATATGAGAAGCCTCGCCGCGGCCATCAGTCGTATCAAGTTCCACATGGCACCACGCGCTTCTGATCAAGCTATACGAAGTGGGCATTAGGACACAGACATATCACCGTGTGAAGCTCGACTTACTTCCCAACAACCTTCCGAACATCCCCTCACCAAGATAACTCTTGTTATCCACACATCACGTTGTGTGTGTCTTGCTAAAAAACGTCGACACATACATGTCTTCCCTGCCTCGTACACGATACGACGCGATATCATACGTGTTCGTCTTGTGAGAATTGTGACGGCAAATGGTGTGCTCTCTGCATATGCGCGACCATTGCCACACATCACGTTGTGTGTGTCTTGCAAAAAAACGTCGAAACATACATGTCTTCCCTGCCTCGTACACGATACGACGCGATATCATACGTGTTCGTCTTGTGAGAATTGTGACGGCAAATGGTGTGCTCTCTGCATATGCGCGACCATTGTCGAATTCAGTTCGCAAGCCAAACCAAAACTCCGAAAACGAAAAAAAGGCAAACTTGAGGAACCATATTTCAAATCTTTGAAATCCAAGTCGATACCGATTCAGCGTCCAATTCCAGGGTCATCTCCGTTCCGAAAGGCCTAGAACAAATGTCCCAGTATTTCAAAGTCAATGTCTCACGGGGCGTTTCTCCGGAGCGACGCGATACTGTATCGTTGTTTTTTTTTCAAATAAAGTGTGTTCATCTGTGAGAAGTAGATTTGGCGACTTATGGCCTGCCTGCACAGTACACGCGATCGCAATAGCGCATAACAATAGCGCATCGCAATCGCAGGATCAATCCCAACACAGGAGGCAAACTCCAAGCACGCAAACTCATGAAATCAGGTCCAAATTATCGAAATTCAAGTCACTGCCTATCCAACGTTATATATCAGGACCATACCATTCTTTAAACTTTCGGAAGAACATTTCCATGAGTTCAAAGCAAATGCCTCACGGGAGACGACGCCGTACGCGAAACGACGCGATTTTGTACTAAATTACTCCCAACTGTTTCTCAATATCGAGTGTCCATCTGTGCAAAGAACATTTGACGAATAATGCCTTCCATGCACAGTAGACGCGATCGCCATATAGCTTTGCGATCGTAATACCAATCTCAAACTCAACTCGATAATAAAACGCTGCACTCTCGAACACATAAGGCGAATTCATGAAATCAGATCCAAACCCTCGAAATTCCAATCACTGCGAAATCAACGCTTAGTTTCGGAAGCACATTCATTGCCATACATCGATGGAAAAGTTTCAGTGATTCAAAGTCAATGTCTTACGGGGCCTACCCTCGTATACGAAAGTACGCGATATCGTACTATAAGACATGTTTTCAAATATGCTGAGTGTCCCTGTGCAAATTAGATTTGAAGAATAAGGTCCTCCACAATAAACGAGAATGCAATGTGCACAGAGCCACGCCACTATCATTGCCGTTCGCATATGCAATCCGAAAACTTAAAGTGAAACTCCAAACACCCAACTGCTACCCCAAAAAGCCAGGTCCAAATCCTCAAAAAGCCCAAACCACTGCCAACGCAATGTTTCATCTCAGGAGCACATCCCTTCTTAAGCACTGACAGAAAAAACACGCAATACGTCAAGTAAATTCCCCACGGGGCGCAACTATCCCCACCGATCAAGGTCGAAACGATGTTGTACATCATACGCCAACCGCTCTTCGCTTCATTTAAAAAAAACATTGGGAGGATTCCAGGAACCATTGTACCGAAATTCGTTTCGTATGCCCCGTGCCAAACTTCTGTCGTGCTTCATGCACCATCGCCAATAAGATACATCCACCATCCAAGCGCACCCCATCATTTAAAGAGCATACCATGCCCTGCCGTACCAGTCGGCATAAACACCCGCGCATATCCTAGATCCACCGGATGGAGACCCCATATTGATGATGTCAGGCAAGCACAGTCTACATCTGCAGCCACGCCGAGCTGAACCATGACCGCAACTGATATATCAGCGAAATGTGATGCAGGTATCTATCTCTTGTCCTTGGGATCAGATTGTGCGATGACAGATTACCATTAGACGGCAACGGAACGCGTTTCCAATGTCAACCTTACTCTACCAACATCACGTGTAAAGAGGGGTTTTACGATAGAGATTCACCCGAATTTTGTTGAGGCTTCTCATATAAGGAGCTCCTTCCTTACCGCACCCAACAATGACATCCGCAGAAACGAAATCGCTTCCCTATGAGTAATCCCGTGATCCAAGCACACGCCATTTTCCGGGGAAAGATAGACCTCCCGATTGATTTTGGGGTAAGGAACCCCGTCGTTCAGTTTTTTTGGCAAAATGTGCTACCTCTACCGTAGAACACGTCTCAATCTCTCTCGGGTAGTCGCGACAACCCTGCTGCTTTCGGAAACTTTGTCTGGGCTTGGGTTTGATGAGGGGGGTGATCGCCGCATCAAAAGAGCGTGTCCAACCCGCGCACCAAGATCCTCAAAAGACAGTCGAAGATGGTCATTGGAACACGTCTTCCGCCCTGTCTAGGAAATGGATATTTCTTGGGCATCTCGTCGTTCAAAAGTGAGTGCCCTCCACGCGGGCCGTGGAGTCCGCTTCATCCTTGCCAATGTAGCATCCCACCATACGCCTCGAGCCCTGGTGAGACGATCATTACGGGAATCATGCGGGTGAGCAGGTGGGTGTCGCGTAAGGGGGAGGGCGCGAAGATATTCCACGTCGTAACATCGAGAGCTTGAGGCGTGTTCGTTACAGCTGTTTGTTCAGGGCGCGGGTCGTTCGACCCGCACCGCGTACCCTGCTGCAACGTGCGCTTGTTGATCAGGCTTAGGGTCAGAGGCGTGTGCACTAGCGGCTCGTGGTTCGGCAGTCAGCAAAGTCATCGCTCCTGCTGTGGACAGCAACCTCCATCTTGAAGTTAACTTGGCCGTTTGCGCCTCCCCATTTTCCAGCTACCGATCTTTATGTACTTCTCTTGGCAGAAAGATCAGGAATATAACGGCAATGGCAAGCAGGCACCATGCCAACAACTATTTGGTTTAAGTGTTTCCGGCGTCGTACGCGTGAGAGGGACGACGTCACCAAGTGGATGAGCACCTTGAAAGACTCCCTCCCGTGCAGGGCTCGTCGGTTGTTAAAAACAACGGTTTCCCCGGGCTCCAGGAGCAAGCGCTCAACCATAGCAGGGTCCCTGCAAAGGAGCGGTGAAAAATACGGCGCGAATGTTAGGAGACTGGCAATCGCCCACGCACGTTGTGATCTGAACCCTTCAGCTTGCGCTGACGTGAGCGGACGTACACACGATCATTTTTTCAAATAAGCCCGACGTGTTTATGGCGACAGTTGCAAGTCATTATATCAGCACTAATCATGCCGGAAATCCACACGTCAGGCACGGAACCCGAGGGAAGAGAAACTAATACCTTGCTGTCGCCGAAGAAGTGTGCCGGGTTGAGCGTAAAAGGACACAATATTGCTGAGGCCCCTCGCAATTGACTGGCTCATCGTAAAACCTACAACTGGCCGGAAAAAAAACGAATACTCCCAGGCCCCAGGTGTGCGAGGCATGGCTGATTGTAGAAGTGTGACATCCCCGGTGGCATTGGGTCAATCCTCATGTAGCCCCTTCCTCACTCCGAAAGTTTCGACACGAACGTAATTTCTACCTCCATCCTACCACGGGCGCTCGTAAGCTATGACGTGGTAGGAACAGGTCGATGGGTCACCTGCTCCAGGACCGTTTGTACCTCACAGTTCGATGCGAACTGTCATATAAGTTTGAGTTAGAGGACTAAAGTGAAAACGAGGGGGGAAACAACGGATCATACATATTAGGCACCAGATAAGATGTAAACGAGGGAATGCCTCAGGGAAAGCAACACCACGAAACGCCCACGTATGTGTAGCATTCATCGTGCACCCCCCCCCCCCCACTCCGTGTATTATTCATGTGGTACATAAAGGTTGGGTTACCGTTGGTTGGCGACGACGCTGTAAAACACGCCTCTCATTCCGTGGGCTAGGACACTAGGGTACAGTTGAGAACAAAACTTTCGCAGGTCACCACGGCTGGCGGTCCAGTTCGATCTTTTTTGTAACCTAACCTCCACACAAGGGGGAAGATCGTATCACGTAGGCGTTTATATGACTACGAGCATCCATGACGACGAGTACCCCTCCCCGAGAAAGCCAAGAACAGTAATCAGGGTCAAGCGGCTCTGTGACAGCGTATCCATAGATAATTCTCGCCCGTACTGTACACAGGTTCGGAAACGAAAGAAGATGCGTGTACACAGGTTTGGAAACGACTAGACAAAGTACGGCTTTAAAAGGCAGCGCCCGAGAGAAATCCACTTCACACCTCATGATCCCGACGAGAGTCTTATGGTGCTCGTAAAACCGATCGACATCGTCGTTGGATAGGTAGTCCAGAGGTGCCCGGTAGTTATCGCTGTACCTCACCTTAGAGAGACCAGCCAACGGCGGGACGATAATAGGAAGACAGCAGGAGCAAAGGGCGAGTTAATTCAGGCGGAAGCGACGACCAAACCAACGCGTGTGAAGATGTACACCGGAGCGCGAGAAACCCGTTCCTTTGTTAGGTGCTCAAAGTGTGTCCAGCAGACATCGCCTCGTTCTGTGCGTAGTTTCAGCCTAAACTCCATAACTACCACAACTATGACGGACGTCACACACTGCTGTACACGGACACATACGTAGAAAAAGAACGGCCATGGTGCTCTCGCGACACTATCGGCTTCAACTAACAAGGACTGAGAAGCGCGTCAGTGACCCCGTTGGGACTGCAGTCTCGTTTGCGAGACAGTAGTGATGGACAACTTGGAGTATGTGTAGTTCCTCCCCAAAACCGCACCAGAGGTCTAAAATGTGTTCAAGTGAGCACGCGAACATGGATGAAATACGGAAACCAGGACAAATATACCTGAATCACTTCACCGAGCTCGTTCGTCTCAATTATCGGGCCTTCCGCGACCATGTGGTATCCATCAGCGACGTACTGGTAGAAGATTGGAGTCTTCGAGAAAAAGTCGAACGCCTCCGGGTGGTCCTTGCGCAGGCGTTCGGCGACCGCGAAACCATCCACGTAGGTGCTCGCGCCACCCTCCAACGCCTTCAGCTGGCAACTGAGCAACTGCAGGGGACGAGAGTTGCACGCGATATTATTTTGTGAGGCGTGGGTGAATGTTACCCTTTGAGGTGAAGCAAGCGAAACATCGGTCAGGAGCATTTTTGAAAAGGGAGGTAGGCATTTTGGTACAACGCTGCCGGGTACTCAGGTCTTGACTGCTACGAGCATCGTCCATGTCTGAAGTCACTGGGTTATAATTTTCTTTCTACGTGACTGGTACGGCCGGACATTCTGCTGTAGTGCTCGCTGCACAACTGCACAACTATGAGATATTTTCTTTTTAAATAAAACAAAAAATGCTCCCTGGTACTTAGGTCAAGGCACAACGATTCGCCACTCGTAGCGACGGATACTTTGATCGCGAAGGCTACGATACGATTGTTTCCCAACTCATATATACATGTGTCTAGTTCCGTACAGCATTCGTTTTTGCCACAAAGTCGTGCTCGTTGCGTACACATGTGCGTACGTGCGTATTCAGTTTGTGTTTCGCCAATCAGGTTTTTCTTGCACCTGGCACTCAAACCGTTTTTCTTGTTGAAGCATTTGTTCTTCTTAGGTTTTCAACCTTTTTCGTATGTATCATGTACGCGGCGCAGGTACCACATACCAAAACGTGCACGCAAAGCAGTGCAGAGTGCGTGCCGCACCAGCTGGCGATAGCGTAATACACGCCTACCGCCCTCCAGCAAATCAGAAAGTACATCACGCGTGTGCGGTCATTGTCCGCGCTGTATCATCTACTGTGGCTTCCCATAAGTAGTCGCTTTCCTATCGGACCCGGCGATATGTACAGCTGGGGGGCACTGCTATTCGTGTGATTGATGCGTGCTGCCACAGGTGCTAGATGAGGAAACATTTGACCAAACATTTTTATTTTAGTCCGAGGGTTAGAGCTGCTGATGCGGCTGCATGCCGCTACAGCGGAGGGGGGAGGAGGGCGTAAAATGTGCCCTGAGTGATTGCTGTTTTGCATGTTGAGGAAATGACTGAGAACGTAAGGATATTTGTTCGAGAGAATGGGTCAATCGTATTCGATCACCCACGCACGCAAAAGCCAGTACATCGACAAATAAAGGTCCATGGAGGCTGGCCATTGGCCAAGCAAACGTCTAGAGGTGATTGGCGTCTCGTAGTGCACGGAGTGCTGTTGATGCGACTTTATTGACGATGTACTGACACGACTAAAAGGGGAAAGGCGCACAACAAATGCGGTATGCTGTGCTGCTGCATGAGGAAAGTACGGCCGCTGGGTATCTTTGTACGAGACAGCCAAGACCGACAGTGAACAGAGTGAACCTACATCGTCCCTGTTAGAACCGCTGTCTCATTTTGGGCACCAATTACTCTAATTGTGAGTGATTTTCCCCCAAAACGGGACTGCTATCCGAAAAGGGTTAAAGATCCGCGACGGGTCTGAAACCAGTACACATACCATCAAGGTCGGTCGATATTCGACATCTAATATGAAACCTAGGAGCCAAACAAAATGCGCGACCCCTAGGCACTCAGAATGGGCCATTTATTCCGAGCAAAATATACAAAAACAACGGTCCATTCTGAGATTCAGCGTGAGCTTTATCAGGAAATCGAAACAAAGAAGCCCCCGTTTTCCCCGTGCACCAGGTCTTCTTCAAAGGGACCACAATTTGTGGTGATAACACTCATCACTCGTCGTCTTCTGCTCACGATAACGTACGTGGCCTTCTGCCGACTGTGGGCATCTTGGCGGTACTGTCGTTTCGAGAGCCTCGGCTTCTACACCATACCTCAATATATATGTCATTTCCAGCGGGCACTAGAAGATCGTGGCGGTCATCGCCTCAAGACGACTTAGCCCCGGATATTTTTGCATACAATACGCATGCCCGACGTCGCTGACACAGGTCTACGTTTTGTCTCACCTGAAGCGAGGGTGGTTGCGAGGAGAAGACATGGTCCGTGTGCAGCGCTAGGGCGTCGACCGTATAGGCGAGGTCGCGATACGGGGTGTCGGGAGGGAGGTCCTCCGTCGAGATGCCCCACAAGCTCTTGCCGAGGATTGAACCCATCAGGTGCCCGCAAAATTTCAGCCCAAGTGTTTCAGTTCCGGCCTTGTCGATAGGGACCCCTCGCACTAGGGCGATTCCGTACGAGCTGACGACATTCCTGAGTTGAGCCATTGCCGTTTTAGACGAGGACGAAGTTGACGATGAGGCCGATGACGACTGGTCATCATCCTCCATGACGTCGTTGAACTCGAAGGTGGGTGGGCCGTTTCCTGTGGTCGAGGACATCACGCCTTTCCCCCACAAGACATGGTTTGGGTGTTCAACTTCGGTGTTGGTGCCGAGAGTCAAGCGGAGCGTCCGCGCGATTTTCGAGAGGCAGTGCTGCCGGAGCCGTGTGGTTAGCAGGGTGCACTCCTCTTCATTTCCCGGCGTGTCCCCTTCGGCATCCCAGCGCAGTCGCAGGACCTGTTGCGGCGTCTCCGCCGTGTTTGCGATGGCGTCGGCGTCTGGTGATGGCAGCGGAGACATTATCTCCAGTGATGCTTGTCTAAGCTGCGTGCCGTTGTCTATCTTAGATGTGTCGATCTGCTTACGACCATGCCAGTGGTGCATAGATCACGATTTCGGAAAGGGGGGGGCGCGATACAGGCATAGACGTGGTGATTCTAGCTTGCTGTTGTTATGACCGCGAGATCGGGGGGAAGGCCAGCCAGGTGAGATAGTCGTTATGACACTTTGTTTGCTGTTGTTATGGAGATGATTCTTTGCTTCTGCCCAACAGTACGCTGCCACTTGCCCCGCGGCGGATGATGGTTGGTCGTTGGCGTTGCTGGCGTATAAAAAACACGATGAAAAACATCATCGCCACACAACCCGCCCACGGTCGAAGCAACAAAAAGATAAATATATCCACAACCTCGTGTGACACAGGACGATCACGAAGGAATACTGGTAATGACAAGCCTAAGCGTCTATATCTTCGAATCTAGGGGAAAATCAGTGAGGGCATGCCGTAGGTTGGACACCAATGTACCGGGTCTAGTGCGTTCATCGGGTGAAATGGCGTTATGGTTGGGGCTACCGCAGGGGTACGGCCAAAACCTCAAAGCCGACTCAGAGAATATAAAAAACGAGCATTCTTTGTGCGCTCCATTTGAAGAGCGATAGCCGCCGTGAAGTCTTTTGGCTACCCTGTATTGTCGGCCCAAGAGATGGATCAACGACTCTCTAATCATCATTATTTCTGCTGTTTTGTACCCCGTACCGTCGTTGTGTTGACCCAGCGTTGAACCGTTTGTTCAAACTAATAACGCCCATTAGTCTACACAGCATCCGTGGTGAGTTTACAACAGGAAGAGAAACCAGTAGAACGTTTTGTTCGACCCAAGGGCATCAATCAGTTCATTCATAGTCCGGCGTGAGCTTGAAACATGGAGACATACCAGCTCACTCTGTGTTGCCTCGGACTTCTGGGAGAGCCAGAAGGCTAAACAAATTTCCGCAATATGTACACCCTCTACTTCATCCTCTAGAGACAGCAATCCCTGTCGACACGTAGCATACCTACTGTTGTCGTCATTGCGACTTTAGCTTCCTTCGCACCTTGATCATCGTTTCGCGGCGTGTGGGTTGAAATTATCGTTTCGTTGTCTCGCGTCTACACCGCACCTTTCGCTGTTTGGTGTTGACGTGGAAGGACCCCTCGCAGTGGTCGCGCATCCACTTGAGCGAAAACTCGCTCTCGTGGCCATCTACCCAGGTCAGCTTCACTCTCTGCCCCCCTTCAAGAATCACGGCCTCCGAAACCCCCTTCGAGCCGCCGTCTATGAAGCGGTTCCAGGCGAAAGCACTACTACAGTTGGGCGAGCGTGAAGCCGGGGCGGTTACGGGCGCCATGTTTAGTGCCGTGCGCTGTCGTGGGGGTGGGACCGATTTTCCGGGTGTACAGCAGCTCCTGCAAAGCGTGTCGGATTCAGAGGGACCGCAGCACAGGCCTGCGGAGACATCAATACGGTAGCCGGCTGGGCGGTCAGTATCACGGAGTAGTGTCCTCGAAGACTTCAGGTTTTTGTCATCCAAAGTGCCCAACACGAACCGTGGAGTCTGCAGAGCGGAAACTCAATGTTCAGCTACACGAGTTGTGTAGAGGTTCTAGAGATTCAACTGGGTTTCCCGAGACAAATACACACACCGGGCGGCCACGATTCGTTGGAAAAACATCCACCTTTTGTTTGCGTCCGGCGGACAGTAGCGTAGCGTGCCTGCTTGAAAATGTATGAATTAGTTGGTCAACTTCACATTCACGAGGAAAACGAGTTCGTGCAAGGACACATGCACATCGTTTTTTGTGGTACGACCTCAAGGACCCGCGGGTAGAGGCGAGTACCATATGTACGAAAAATAGTGGATATCGGTGGAATGGAATGGCTGTGACCGATCGATCATGTCCGCCCATCAACGCAATGAAAATGCGAAACGATTGGTGGTGGTGGAAACAGTTGGAGTATAACCATATCAGAGTAGAAGTTGTGGCATTAGGGTTTATAGTAGTACCAGGAAACATGACAATCACGACAAAATATGCTGTGTGAAAATACTGGTATATCGGATAAACGATATATATACGTATACCAGGTATAATACTGGTATATCCCTGTTGTAGTCGCATGGTGCAGCTTATATTCATGTTTTCATTTCTAAAATATATACAAACAGGCAGACCCACCCACTCCTTGAACTCTGCGGCTTCGGATACACCTTTTTCATGCACGAACTGTACTTCCTGTATAAACCCATGTGGACCCGTGGGAGTAGTAGGCGCGATCGAAGTATCAGTAGTATCACACACAGCTTGCAACGATGAGTTTAGGGTAAATGCTCGATCTCACAGCTGTGGTTTTCGTTCATTTTTTCAGGTACACATACCAGGGTACCAGCAGGTATATTTTTTTTACGAAGACAAATCACAAAAGACGAGGCAGTGTGATATCGGAAAGTTAATCAAACCTCATATTTCCAAGCTTGGTGCGACGTTTTCGATCGCACTTTCTACCGAGTTTTTAGGTTCACAGAGTTGCCGCAACAAGCATATGCCATACGCAGGGGACTGCTGTTGTTACGGGATACTCCTTGTACTCGTAGGTTTTGCAGTATGGTCGGCACAGGTCTAACCAAGGCCGGGTGCTCGGGCTCGTGCTGCTCAGGTCTTGATGCAATACACCTGGGGTACCTTGGGCGAAAGTGACTCTTTCTGCCCGGAGGAAAAAAAAAAGGTTTTACATCACGTATGTAATGAGGTCACTTCGTCATCATCGTCAACCAGCTCAGGCATCAATGCCAAGGACAAGATAAGACGTACGGGTCGTGGACCTCGGAATACGCACGCAAGGAAGGATGTACCTCCCAACGTCATGCACGAAATATACCACTGGACTGTATCTCGAGGTGTTAGAGCTCCGCAGCATGAACCGTGCTGACCCCTCCCATCAAGCTGACCGAGAGCACCTCCAGAATCGACCCGATCAGATCGAGTCCTGCGGCATTATTCTCATAATATTATGTTGACCTTCTCGGGTTGGGAAATCCCTTGCGAACTACACGAAACAGCTCTGCTCGGTTCACGTCGGCCGAAACGACGGCTACAAGTAATCCTCGCTTCGCTATCTCTTCACGGGGACTGCTTTGCGAACTCATCGGCTCTAATCGCGAGCATCGCTATTTCATCAAGCTATCAATATGTTGTTATTGCACGACCAAAGCACGGGGTTGGCGTACTTATTCCACAAGTGTGTACTCGTAAACATTTGATGCAGTTGGTCGGGCTCGTTGGATGATGTGTTGGAACAGCGCACATCTACCTATCTTTGGGTCTCTGTTCAACATCCCCTCGCGCTGAAATCTGCGAAAATCGTGGTAATAGTTTGTGTTTCCATCTCCTCATCCTTGTTTCCTTTCCTTCAGATAATGTGTGTGTCGTGTCCAGTAGATTGTCGAATGGCACTGCAATGTCTACTATGCTCACTGCAACGTAGCAACAGATAGAAACCACGAGGAGAGACGTTAAATCCAAGAAGATAGCGAAACGCTAAAAGGAAGATGCAGACAAAGGCACAGCAATGGGCAAACAAAAATAAAAGGAAGGAGGTAAGAAAAGAATAGCAAGAGATGACTAAAGGGGACACAATGGGTACTAACAAAGGGTCGGGGGGGAAATAGAATACAAAAGGTAGGCAATGATGCATGCAGACACGTGAAGTTGCCCGGTGGTACCATGCTAGTTACGTGCCTCCCAGAGCAGGGAGCGAATCACGAAAATCGCGGCCTTACCCCAGGCGTCTGTCTGTTCGACAAACCGCCTCTGCCCCCCCGGTACCAGGTATCGGCTGTAGCGGGATCGGTTCCACCCGAGTGCGGCAGCCGCTCCCGCACCGCACCTTCTCCACTTGAGCGGCAGCCGCACTTAAGCGGGATGAAGTTGGGGCTAGATATCCTCACGGCACTTTTATTACGTTGGGCCCGGCGCTCCATGGAACCGCAATTTTTTGGGACTGCAGTCCCATCTCGGACAGACTATTCTAATTCCCAATACTGTGTCCCCAAAACCGGACTGCAGTTCTGAAGGGGTTAGAGTGAGACCCTCACACCGTACTAAAATACACATATTCAGTGTTTTTGATATCAATAAATCCTATAACAGGGGGCCATAGTAAATAGGACCTATTGCTGTTAGTGAAAATACGTCAATATATAGGTGTTTGTATGCACCATAGGTCCTATTAACTATGGTTTCCCGTAATAGTACCACCTGGTAGGTACTGAATTTGAAGCGTATGCTGGAGAGCGTTCCACGATAGACGTTCTCGCTGATTGCTCTGAGGTTCACCCTGGGCTGGGTAATCGATCGATCCCTCACCCCCATAGCTCAGTATTAATTCTTCACTTGAAGAGCTCCATACCTCACCCGAAAACGGACCTCAACGAAAATCAAACTACATGTCGATGAACAACTTCATGGCTCAACTACACGAGGAAGTTATCTTCCGGAACAAGATTTGGCATTCCGACGAGTTTGGGTGAGAAGGGGCCCCGTCATTCATACCAGGTATCTGTTTTTGGCGGGAATTCCCCTATTACGTGGGACCATAGTTAATAGAACCAAATATTGTTAGCAAGAAATGCGAAATATTCAGGGCTTAGTGTGTACCATAGGTCCTATTTAGTATGGCCACCCCGAAATAGTAGAACGCGTCATGACCACCAACTGATCTCACTATAGCGGATAGCTACAGCTCCTTTCAGGAAACTACAGCCAGCAAAACTGAGGGATGCTCCTGGTGGGGTATGTGAGAGCGTCGGGTGCGTCAGGCGGCCGTCTGGAGAAAAATATATCTACCGTCCCGTGTCGCCGAGGAGAAAAACATATTTCCTGTCCCGTTTCGCCGAGAAGAAAAACATTTTTACCGTCCTGTCCCGCTGAGGGGGGGGGGCGTGTACTCGATAGGAGATATGTACTCGATCTCATGCATGGCCGTAGTCGTATGACCATAGACCCTCGCATCCCTACA
>JBBMHQ010061443.1:0-14834 GCA_037834295.1 Postelsia palmaeformis
CCCCCCCCCCCCCCCCCCCCCCCCCCCCCCCCCCCCCCCCCCCCCCCCCCCCCCCCCCCCCCCCCCCCCCCCAAAACGGAATAGCCCAAAAGTTGACCGTTCGGATCATACTTGGCTTTCAGATTGCATTGTATACGATAGGGTGGTAGTCCACCCAGGGGTCTACACGTGAAGAAAAAATCCAGAATTCTTGAGTCATAATAAAATGTAACCTTCCGTAGGAATGTGTACTTTGTGAAGGCCTTTCGGAATTCGAAAGAACGGGGATGGGGGATAGACAAGAGGACAGCGGATGGTCACAGCGTCGAGCCACAAAATCTGCTGCCCCGGTCATGGACGGTTGGCGTACGTAGCACCGGTGAGGGCTCGTAACTCAGGGGACGACAGTGTGCTCATTACCATTCATCGATTTTCCCACCCGCCCACCCTGTCGCTCAAGAGAGAGAGGGAGTAAGGTTGCAACACGTCGGTGAGATCGTTGGATTTTTGTGAGTGTAAGATAGCCATGCTGAAGATTGGAGCGAGCCCAATCAGGGGCGGGTTAGCCTATACAAATCATTGCCATCCACAGTATATGCCGGGACGCACTTAAAAGAACGTAGATCGCCCGACGTATATCGGGGGATGAGTCTAAAATTTTATCGATATTGCTGTCGATGGATAGCACGTACAGCCTATTGTGGCCGGGAATGGCCATCAACAGACAACTTACACAATCCGTTGTTGACGGCAAGGCCGATGATATATTTCTCGCACAATCTGTTGTAGCCGGCCAAACCCATCGCTCGGCATTTCGCGTAATCCTTTGTGCCCAGCGCTGGCCATCCTTGCAAAAGGTTTACAGCCTACTGTGTTCGACAATGCCTATCCATTTATATTGTCATCAGTCTGTTGTCGCTAACAACATCTACCAATCGATCTTAATCGATAGGTGCCCTCCTCGAACCTTTTTTTGACGCAAAAAATATTTAATTGTTGAGTCCATTGTCCAGTACGGAGTACGCACACGCTGCGTACCAAAATTTCACTACGAGGTACTGAATAGGACCACGTATGTATGTGAGCAAACTTGAGGCAAGCGAAGCAACTACCCGAAACCAAAGGAATCTCCCGAAATCCGCTTTCCACATGAGCCGTTAAGGGACCACTTCCATATTTTGACGTGCGTCAGAAACAGCCGTTTTATGCGGCGTAATAGACTATATGTTACTTTTAATATGCGGTGGAAATCCTGCCAAGAGCTCAAAAGAGCGCATACGGACTCAGCTGGGTTCTGTCATCGTGTACGAGAGGAAAGCAGCGGCGGAGCCATGGACCCCCAGACAGGTATGACGAGGAGCGTTGTATCAGCGAAGATCCAGGTCCTCGTGATACGTACCTGTTTCAAGCTTTGGTCTACAGCGCGATGAAAGGCTGGCTCGTGAGGGGAACTGTACACCCGCTCGATCTAGACCGATCGCGGATTCCCATAAGGTCGGGGTCGTCCCTATGGTGTCTCCCCTAGGTGTAGTGCTCTCCAGGTTCGCAAGGGGTGCGGTAGCTGCTGTGCCTTCATCTCGCAAGTTTTCCGAGCTTCCAGCCTGGTTTCCTAGGTATGTACAGACCCTCCGGGTGGAAATGACGCTGCTGTACTCGAAGTAGGCCGAAGCTGGGGCTTCGTTAGAGGCCCGAGCGTGCCCAGCAGCATGTCTTTAACACTGTGAGCTGATTTCACAGCAAAGGAATACCTGTAGCCCCCGTGATGCCATTAACACCATGTGGCCAGCGTTGGCTGTCTCAAGAAGGCAGTTCACTCGTAATCGAGGCGTGTTTTTATGGTTGAACAATCGGACGAACACAAAACATTGTACCCGAAGATAGCCCGGGATATTATCTCTCTATAAATATCTAGAGGGAGATAATCCTCCCAATACTGCTGTAGTTTTTTCCGCACGAACTTTTGAAGCACAAATCGAAGTCTTGATTTTTGAGTTTTATACTGACTTTAGTTTGCAATTGACTTTTTCCGAAAATCGGTTTCCAGATGGAAGTTTAGTCGTAATCGTGGTGTGTTTTGATGGTTTGATACTTGACGAATACATGAGAACCATGTATGTATGAAGATCTAGGCAATAAGATTACATCTCTATATGTATGTAAAAAGAGAGAATGCTAACACTATTGCTGTAGTTATGTCGTTATCCGCACGAGGTAGTGGAGCATACATTGTCATTTTTCTCTTCTCCATTTCAATGCTATTGACATATTTCGAACATCACTTCCCAAATGGGAGTGCCCTCGTAACCGAGGCGCGTTTTTATAGTTGAAACTGCACTGAATATATTGGACACTTTATACTAAACGATAGCCAACGATATTATATCTCTGTAGATACGATCATCTACACCTAAAACACATTACTGCTCCATTCATGCCGTTTTCCGCACGTCGTACGAGCTGCGAGGATTGAAACAGAGACGTGTTTGGTAATGCCAAAGGCGATAAGAGGGTGGGTTTCTTTAGAATGAACGATTTCCGATGACATTGACTCTGCAAAGAGAATACCTGCAACAGATTCGTCTCGTTGATTCAAGGGTTATGCTCGTTTCCGCACCCTTTTTTGATGACAAGGGAGGTGTTTTATTGAATGCGCTTTTTTTGATTTCGCTCAGTACACTGATGATCCTGCTCAACAAAAGTGCAAAATATGCCCGTCTCTTTCGGTGCAGCTCTATAGCCAATGCCTTGAACTTGGAGTGTGTAACTGTAGTACCACACAGGCACGCTGTCGATGATATTTCGTTGCGTATGGTCATCGTTTTACACAAACTGATGCACGCGAGGTAAGGAAAATCGACTGAGCTTTCGCGGGTTGTAGCAGCAAAGCTGGGTCACCGTCGAAGGTATTTGCGCTGCAGTCTATGATTTCCCGACAGAACCACAGTGCATTCTTCCGTCGTCGTAACCGATGCGAATCGACGAGCAGCAGGAATGCCGATCCTTCGGCAAGACCAATATTAGGTACAGGGTCGGGAGATGGATGTTTTCTAACAAAAAAAATGTCGAGTCAAGCCCTATGAACAAAAATGGGGACCACAATGCCGCGCCGGTTGAGGGGGAGAAGAGTTTAGACAGCCTCGATACAACCTGAATGAGCCACGAAGCTCCACCATGTGATATTTAATGGACGGGAAGTAAAGGGGCACCTCCATTACAGTTTTGAACGCAGTTTTGAAGAGAGCGTGACAATCATTCGGTTATAGGCCCCCGCTGAACAGGCAGAGTTCGGTGATAAACCAATGCTGACTTCCGATCTCCTTGGCGTTTGCTCGTATTGATAAATGGAGAACACAATATACCGCAATATCCTGTATAGTATGCAGCCCTGACCCAGCTAAAACAGTAATTCCATGACTTCGTACCTAGAAGTACAATATAACAATTCCTCATCCTTCACAAACATCAAAAGTGGCGGCGCGCCGAGGAAATATCTGATAACTTTCGAAAGAAACACGAGCAGGTCACATCCACAACCAACGCCAAAATAACGACCCTCTACAACCGACCTCGGAGAAGGTGACCAGACACTCCCACACTACAAGAAGAAAAAACAAAACCGAATATAGGTAATGCCTGAGTCCCACACCCCAATACACACTACAGACGCGGTCGCCAGATTCTGTGCAATCAGCGACAAAAAAAACACGCGCGCTTAGAAGTCACAATGCGCTTTCACTACATCGTTGGGAATATCGTCCTTTCGCGTTAAACCAAGATCCTCGCCGTCCCTGTGCAAGCCCTGCTATGGCACTGGCTGCCATTACAAATTACAACTAGATCGTCCGATGCACTGTACTAGGTACTGGATAGAAGAGTGGAACATGCAGGGCAGAAAATATCCGACGTCGTCTCCGTCATGCTTCGTCTGGCGTTTCAGAACATCCTGTAAGGAGGACGTCGAAAAAGAAAGCATACGCAGAAGAGCAGCGAGACACGCTTAGATATATATCCTGCGCAGCTTGATCGCGGAAGCAAATGTGTGCTACTCCTTCGGAGGAGCCCATTCGTAGTATTGATAGTCTACTACGGTGCTGCCTCTTCGAGCTTTCGGATTATCACGAAGTTAATGACAGGCGTTTTCTGTATATTATCTTGGGAACAATGAGTATCATTTGACCTTTGCGAAGGTCTCAGGTTGGGTTTTGAACGAATCAAGGTTGTGTATTTCATCAACAAGTGCAGACCTGTATTGGGGCCCCAGCATGATTCAATGACACGGCAGGCCGAAATTTTACGTTATCATGCGTTTTCCTCTTACTTCCATTTCGACGCTAAATTGTGTCATGTTCCGCTGCACTACTGTTGCCGTTGAAAAGCGTTGGATGCGACGAATGTTCGCGAATATCTGCTGCAGCCGTTGTAATACCTTGTCCGATTCGTGTGACAACACGCAAGGTATCGCACCCCCTCAGACGAAATTCCGATCATAATTATTGACAACCAAGAGCGTGCAAACACCGATCGAACTGTCTGTATTCGGTTAACATTGTATCGCGTCTACGCTTTTTTGTCGAAAGGCAAGCACAATAACGATTGAATGACCTCATCGAAGTACGTCCCAAGCCGCTTTTTCTGTTTTTTGTTGCCCTAGTCTGGAGGGAAATAGGTGCGATAGTCCTAGGGGAGTGGCTTATCTCGAGAGTGCTACTGCACACGCCACCTGTCGAGACCGTACTTTACCGCCTATATTGTGCGTAATCATCAATATTCTCGAAGCAATACACAGGCCGTGCGTGTTGCAGGTATCGAAGGTGAACTACAGCAACCGTAAACAGCAGTGTGCCGGATTATGCTAGATATAACACGCACCCCTTGGACGAATTATCCAAACTGTTTTTATTTAACACCGGGAAGAGTGCAAATTAATATCAAGCGATGCTTCGATGATGTATTAACCGAATTTAGAAGAACCTGTTTCCAGGAAATTTCTCTGGTTCCGAGTCGTGACAGTAGTTTACTTTCAATGGGCCGAAATCCTTGGGCGTAGGTCGGGGCGGCGGCAAACGAAGGTTTGATATGGCGTCGTGGTTCGGTGGTTTGACTGATACCATACTGGTCGTATGGTCCCGAGTTCAACTCTCGCTGCATACAAATTCGTTTTTTTTTTCGGTTGCGCGCTTTTTTTTCACTGTTTACGGTTCGCGCTTCGCGCTCACGGCCTCCGGCGGCTCCTGCGGAGATCCTGCGGAGGGCTAATGTTATTTCTGCACCTTGTGGGTGGGAGCAGGGTGCCAAATATGATAATATCCGGGTGAGATCATATCCGGGTGGGATCAGGTCCTCATGAGATCAGGGTGCCAAATGGGATCAAACCGGAGAAAAAGACTGCAGCACCCGTAGAAATTTCCTCATTTGTTCTGTTCTAAACTCGGTTCATCTGCACTGCGGTGATGAGTGCTGGGCACTTGCGGATACCAGGTAACGTGCGTACCATAATAATCTACCAGGTACTCGCGGCAATCTACAGTATACTACTGGCGCTAGTAATCTATACCAAGTAGGTACGTACTAACCCCGCTAGTAGTGAAGTCACCAGTAAACTTTTTATTCTCGCGTACGTCCCAGAAACACGCGACATTATCGTCAACCAACCGAAAGCGTCCCGGGAAAAAAGATGCTAGCGAAGAGAGACAAAAGAAGAAAGAGGTAAAAGATGGAGCTCCTTTGCCATTTGCCCACAAGATCGCCACATCAGCGCCACACGGTGCATGCGTGTTTTTTTTTACATGCTTCGAGATATTTTCCGCGTTGATAACCGCGACCACCATCCCCGGCCAGAATACTGCTGCTACCTAGTCAACTGAGTGTAATTTTGACGGCAGTAGTACTGTTACTACTAGCTGAGTGGGCCAGTGCCCAGCCCGATTGATGACAGTATCTACCGGTTTGTCGATTCCACAGAGTGCATTTTTTGTCGTGTTCTGCTCGTCTTTTGATCGAAAAAAACAGTTCGGCTGCATTCGAGGGTGTGTGTTCTTTTCCGTTGTTCACGGGGATATCAATACGTGGGGCTGGGAACCCTCTGGTATTGGTACAAGGTGGAGTCTATACCCTTGTTTAATACGTGCCAGGTATGGCTGTAGTCTAGTCGTACTCGTGCTACTGTTTATATACTTACCTTGTAGTCGTGAAGCAGTAGTAGTACTGTGCAAATTATCCTGGTATGTTACACGTACAGCAGTACAGCCCTGGTAGAATACATGAATGAATAAACCTGGTTTTTATACCAGGTACATACTACAGCAGAAGTTCAAGAAGCAGTAGCAGCATGCATACAGCAGCACCCTGCTATCCGGATAAATATTGATCATTTGGGCAACTAAATTGATATTTCAGCGGTCTTTATATATATGGACAAAGTACCAGGCATCGTGTACCAGGTACGTACCTGTTGCAACTAAACTCGCACTACTCATGATCGACACACAGCAGTCAGCACTCTCCGACAGCGTACTTGTCGATTCCGGCGCTGCCTCGAGCTTCCCACAAGAGATTGATGCTTGTTGCTCCGTCTCTCCAGTATGGCATTGTGCTCGAAGTCACGCTCTATTGCCAGGCTTTGGATCATCTTCGTGCCAGTCTCTAGACCCACCCATTCCTTCCAAGTCTTGGGTCTGAGCTCGTGTCTCGCTTCGACCGGCCGTGCCAGCCTCCCTTCAGTAAAGGTCTGGCCTAGGATCAAGCAACTTGCGATTTTCCTCACTACATCGTTCGTACCAGCAGAGCAGACGAGACAGGAGAGGGCAGAGCTTGGCCGGAACGACGACTGTGGCTTATAAAGCAACATTTTGCCGCCATTGGCGACTGCCTCCAAGGCCTCGCGAAACGTAACCAAAATCCTCCCCAGAAATCATGAAGTTCTGATAAAATATGTTTGGTTGTAAAGGGTAGGGCGCGGCCTCTTAATAGAGGGTCACTTCCCAGGTGTAGATATTTGTGAACCATGAGAGCATGCTCGAATTAGGGGGAAATACCGGTTACTATTTCGCTAATATCAACAAATAAATGTCAATGGCCAACGTATACCGTTCACGACGTTGGCGGATTATCCAATATACGCCGGTCATTGTACTAAGCTTGGGCGTACGCACCCTGCAATATGTTCGGTCCAAAGTGTGTCGTGGACTTTTGCAATATCAACAGTGCAGGTTGAGCATTGCCGAAAAAACTGCAACTAAACAACGTTGCCAGCGGCTCACGAATCTGGCTTTTCCCTTTTTTAATTGCCTTCTTCAACCGTCGATACTTACGCACGTCAGCTCCCCACCGAGAACGGGCTCGTAGATGTTAAAAATGGCCCACCTCAAACCTGAAGTGAAATATCCTACGCCTACACCGACAGGTAAAACACTGTACTAGGTGATCATCCCTCTTTTTTCGGCAACCATTTCCTATCTTTGTATATAATGTACGTTCATACATCTTGATAATCACCCCTTCCACCCTCATGACGTTTCAAACCACGCCCACAATTCGATGCTCTCTACAACAGCTTGTATCTCTCCTCGGGTGTGAGAATTGGCACGGAATCTGGTTCTGCTCGATAACGACGGGTAGAAAAAACGGTGTCACGTGAAACAAACACAAGCTGCATACTTTTATGTTCAAAAATTTACGTCGTTTTTTGTCAATCAACGAATACATAGTGATATGCGATGGATTCAATCGCCACTGAATACGATTGCTGATATAAGCACGCCCGAACCTGCCCATCAAATTTTCGGTAAGCCTTCAAGCTTCACCTCGGAACGTATTCTTTGTTTCCGATGAAACTTCGAAAACCAAATGCTAATTTTATGGTCTGTCTCCCATTTCACCTCTTTTGCAATAATACCAGGAGTGTATTATTCGCGATTTTCAAGCTGGCCACTTTCCCCGCGTTGCAGTCCTCGTGCCGACCCAATTCCACCAACCACTGACTGCTAAATGCTAAGGCGCGTGAAACGTGGCTTTTGTGCTGCGTTCGTTTGTCGCTCAAGGTTCAGCTTCAACGGAGCTCGTATCGACATTAGCGCACGTGGAAATTTCAGCCTTCGCTAATGTAAGTCTTGCTGCAGCCCCATTGCGGCGCTAGTTTAGGGGATACTCGCCCAGTAAAAACCGATGGCACTTCGACCTATTCCTTTCGTGACACCGTGACAGGAAAGGGCATGATGTCGACCGCCTGGGGATTCGATCGAATCGACACGGCCAGGTCTACTGCAGAAGGGATCTAACCTGCTAGAGCGAATGCCACCTAGGACTGCCATGTTAAATATAATACCCACAGCTCTCTTGTTTTGCCTTTTTCAATTTGAGAACGACAAAGAGTGCCCCTGGGTTCTCCAAGGTACCCGCCGGACCCTTTCCCGGTGAAGAAACCTTTTGAGTCACACTTTGGAAGTATTTTGCACCGGCATACCGGTCGATCGTCTTCGACACTGGGCCTACAAGCGATTGATTCGAACGAACAACCACCGTGTATGTATTTCGCTTTTTAGTTTGTAATTGCTGGAGTGTATGAACATGAACTTACTCTTGCGTACAAGCCTAAAGTTGACGGATGTATGCTGCCACAATCTGAACGAGCAACTGTATTTCCAGCTAGCGTCGAAGCAATCTCTTTAGTATTGGTGATAGTAAAAGCCAGCCAGTGGGAATGCTCTACTCCGCACGCCCTTTCTGAGCCAAAACATCCATTACGATCACCTCTCCTCCTCCTTCCCCACACAGTGTCCTGTCATGAGTCGACATCTCGGGTTACTACCGGAAACATGTCTCTGGAACTATTGCCGTTCTCCTCTCGTGCATTCATTGACGAAGGAAAGCGGTTGTCGATATTCGTCGTGTTCCACACTTCGAAGCAGCACCAATCGCAACCGAATACTTTACCGGTTTTCTTTAGTAAAATCAATATTCCTGTTTTCACTTTTTTTTCATGTCATGACACAACAGGATGCCACATGAATTGCGGAAGGACAACATACGATAGGACCAACAATATACACAGACCGGCAGCTTATCGACAAAACGAAAAAAATATATACAAACCGACACGATACAAAAATTGCGTAGCTCTACTGACACCATCTCTACAGTAGTACCTAATACTCACGTGGAACAGATTCTTTGTTTTCTGTGAACAACCAGGCAAGTCATTGTGAATGCCCCAGATCCTGGACTGAACTAAACTCAATGAATATGTTTATTTCAAACCTTAATCCCCTGCCCATTTCGTCCCTGGTCTTGGCGCGATTCCTACGGCCAGTATTATCAAAGTGAATAAAAAACAATACTTTTACTTGTCAACCAGCTGTTGTGTGACTCTCGCGTACAGAGGCAAAGCACCGCTCTATCATCCGCTCGAAAAAAATCATGATATAGATGCCATATCGACCGCTGTGGGAGAGCATCGACTACGAGGACAAACTTGAAAAATGTCAGCCACGGGGGTATTTTGAGTTTGCACCATGGCTGACGTGAAAAACGAGCATGTGAGCCTCAAGTCTCATGGGCAGTTTTTTTAGAAAGACTCGAACGTGTCAAAGTCTCCGGATTGTGCACTGTACCCGTAAAGATGTAGCCTTAAAGATAAACGTGCCAGGCCAACGCTCTCTCCACTCGACTGAGGTCGCTGTAAAGGAAATGAACTTGTATCGCTTGATGAGTAAAAAACACAAACTGAAAACAACGTCATTGCCAAAAACGGCGACTTTGCCCTCCACTTTATTTCATGACCATATTAGTATATAGTGCAAAAAAAGAACACACTCATTGAAGAATACCAGCACACGATACAAACAACAAGTTTTTACTGGAGCACCTACGGTCTTGGAGAGCTGTCCCCGAACTGGTTCGTCGACACCCATCCCTGGGAGTACACGGTCTATGAGGTGAATGCTCAACCCATTTATTCCACCACACCGACGCCCTGTTACGAAAGTATCGTGCTCATCCTGCAACCCTTTATCGCATAGTTCCAAATTCTATTGAACAATTTTATCACAAGCTGAACCAGCTCTTAGCAGCTCTGCTTCGATCACCTCATCGCCAACGGTTCCACCTCTACACTAATACCGCTGCTTCAACTGCTGCGGGTCAATCTTCGAAGGAGATCCGTAGTTTGACGGCCACCAATTCTACTAGTCCCCTCCGCTGAACAATTGTGGTATGGGTGCCTCAGGTCCTTTGTCACGTTTGAGCCTGCAATATCAGTTCCTTTTTTGACAAGCTAACCTCAATGCAGCTGTGTCTGCACGGACAACACAGGCCGCGAAGATTGAGGGGGATGCCCACCGCTGAACACCAGCGGAGACAGCTCTCGCTACCATTGACCTTCCCTTTCTCCTTCCGGAACGAAGATCGTCCTCAACACTGTGATCTTGTGGAAGCTGGTCTATGGTTCGCCAACGCTGCCGGTGGCATTACCGACGGTATTGTTTTGTCAAAGTAAACTCTGCATCTGCAGCACCGTACATGATTCACGGTGTTTGACAAATCATTTCCAGATATCATCTCGCTTCTGGAGATGTCTCATTGTTTTGAGTTTTTTCAGCTACCTCATTCAAAACATCAACCTTCTCGATGGTCGCATCCAAGTTCATCACCTTTAAAATATTGAAGCTGCTTACGACTGCCCTCGCTTGTTGCAGCGGCTATTGCTTGTGCTGTACTATCCACAACAAGCACAAAACATAGTTCCGACGTCACAGACAATAGAAGCCTGTCTGCATCTCTTTTTTTCACGTGCACGTTTTTCCCTGCTTCAGCTCCGAGCATATCGAGCGATTTTTTAGCAGACCGGAAATAAGCTCCGTGCCTCGTTCTTGTGAGTGGGCCAAAGAGACAGCACTTTTCGTGCCGTTCTTCGGGGTCAACCTTGTCGCTGAAGGTTTGAAGTATGGTTCCAGGCGCCTGAATTTTCATTCCCTTGTACTCCAGTCATGTATAATTTGTTCTACTGTACAACGACCATGAACAACGTACCGGTGCATGACACGAAACCCCGACGTATTCGAAACCACAGTTTTGCGATGTGTGAACACCCGTATCAGGCAATGGCTCAAGCCTCACCTCAGACGGTTCGGCGTCGAGGATAGGCGAGGATATGGTCGAAAACGTTTATCAGGGTGTATGTTCCGATCATCGTACCATCAACAAGTTTATGACTGCAGATAGCTCACGCTTACAATTGTCTAGCTCTACCCGCTACTTGTTTCACGATGGCAGGCTGTATTCAGGCCTTTTTGTTAGTCCCTGGAACAGTTCACTTGTATCATGCTTTATGTCTAGAGGGGATTATTGCCTGTGAAAAGAAACTTTCAGACGTCAAGAAGTGCGCCTATCCACCCGTCATTTCAGAATACTCCTTCGCCGCGTGATGCTGCAACGAAAAGAGTTGGTAGCTTACACACGACATTGATTGGTCGATTTCAACCCGTCTTCTTGTATGACTGTGAGAATACCAGGTTTGCGTCGGTCGTTATTTCTTGGTTCATAGACTGATCAAAGTGTGTAGCGCTCAAAGTTGATGTGGCACTGATGCATTAAAATCCGTAAGTAAGGTATTTCAGGTTGAAAACGTGCATTATTTCAGCTGTCTGGCATGTTTTGGTGCTGCTACGAGGCCTACACATGATTTGGAGTAATTGCGGTGGTGCACGCCTTTTTCGGAATCTTGTACGCCTGCTGCTCTTAGGACGGGGGCAGCTACTTGTGCGCCGTGCTTTACCAGGAGCCGTGATCGACTCATTAAAGTTCACTGTCGTCACACGACAGGGGTATTGACATGGCGGTGGCGAAACGTAGGACATATTCCGAGAAACACACGCCGGACAGATCCGACTTCAGAAGTACATTGTGCCTAACAAAAATTCGTTTCAGGCGGCTATGTAGGTATTATAATTGACATAATATTTTGTTCAGGCCACTGCATGTCAACCGAAATTGCCAACAAATACGTTTTTACCGACTGCTGCCCATCGATGAAAAGTGCCCACAAGCTCCTTTCCGACGAATGCCTATGCTTTTCACTGCCCAGACTATCTTAAAATTGTAACTGCGTGAGTGGTAGGTTTCGAACGTCGTGTATCAATCAGAACTGTCTAAACGAACTGATTGCGGACACAGCTATATAATTGGAATTTTCCACAAAATAGATATTAGGTTCTAGCCCGGCAATCAATTTTTTTCAGGTGGTTGAATGCGGGGGTTGTCCACCAAAGGTTATTGTTCAGATACTTTATATCAGTAGCTGTCTGTACTGTGCATTCGTTTGACCAGATGATTACGGCTGCTCTTTGTTCAAAGGGATTGCCCAATCGATTGATCTAGGGTACTGGCCGCGCCCGGTCCGTTACAACCAGGTGATTTTTTTTCAGATCTTAATGACTTGTGGGGAAGAGTTATGTTACGTTTCGCAAAGCCTTGGAATCGGTTGCCGTAGGGGGCAAAATGTTCTTTTATCAGCCTCGGCCGTCATTCCAGCTAAACCCTGCTCTCTCTTGTCTCGTCTGCCCTGTTGGTTCGAACAAAGTAGTGGGAAAAATCTTTAACTGACTTAATTCTAGGCCGGACCTTCACTGAAAAGAGGCTGGCACGGCCGGTCGAAGAGAGAAACGAGCTCAGACCCAAGAATTGAAAGGAGTCGATGGGTCTAGAGACTGGCTGGAAGACGATCCAAAGCCTGGCAATAGAGCGTGACTTCGAGCACAATGCCACACGGGGGAGACGGTGCAGGAAACATATCTCTCTCGTGGGAAGCGTCAAGCAGCACCGTAAACGACACACAGAATGCAGGTGACGCTGTCGAAGAGTGCTGACTGCTGTGTGTTGTTCATGGGTAGTCCGAGTATGGATGCAACATGTACGTACCTGGTACACGATGACTTGTGATTTGTCCATATACATGAAGACAGCAAAAAAAAAAAATCCTGTGTTCAAATGATCATAATTTTTATCCGAACAGGGGGGTGCTGCTGTATGCATGCTCTTACTGCTTCTTGAACAACTGCTGTTGTATATACCTGGTATACAAAACCAGATGTATGCATCCACATGTTCTACCAGTGCTCGTAGGCGTAACTTACCAGGACAATCCGCACTACTACTGCTTCACGACTACCAGGTAAGTATATAAACAGCAGCACGAGTACGACTAGACTACAGCAACAGCCATACCTGACACCTACTTCAGTATAAAACAATGGTATAGACTCCACCTTGTACAAATACCAGAAGATTCCAAGAACCACGTTACGATATCCCCGTGTACGATGCAGAAGAAGGCACACCCTCGAATGATACCGAACTGATTTTCTCGATGAGAAGGCGAGCAGAATACGATAAAGACTGCACTCTGTGGAATCGGCAAAATAGGTAGATACTATCATTGTATGCACGTACGCATTTGCACCTAACGACGTCGTGCTGGCGAATATAAATGCGACTTAAGTAGAGGAGTCAAGTGCACTAGGTATTGCACAGGTGGTAGGCACCCCCTCCTTCCATAACGTAGGCAAAAAAAAAACTTTTTTTACCGTGGAGACGTCGAACACCTGAACAGCAAAAACTCAACAAGGCATCGACAGCTTCTGAAGGCAGTCTGTACAACTGGACTGCAGTGCTAAAGGGTTGGTCCCCCTATAGAGTGTCTAACCCCGACGTAGGCAAGAGGGGGGGTCCCGAACATCTGTTTCGAGGATGCACGTGCGTAGTTCATTCGGTACACACTACACTCCGCAGAACCAGCAGGTACTTTGTGTGCTTGTGCGCCGCGGTGTGAGCGTCGGCGGGGGTGGAGGGTAGAGTCTCGCCGCGCTCGTGCTGTTTCAAACCGGCTCGTTCGGCCGCGGGATAATTGTCTCGTAGACCTTGGTAGCATTTAGGGGGGTATCGGCCAGTAGCTCTTCACGAGGGTGTAAGAAATGCGCGATCGATATTTTACGCACGTTGCGAAGTTCAGTATCGACCGATCGGAAGAACTCACAGCTGACGTATTTTGTTGTCCTTCTTGACAACCCTCTAGTTGGTGAAATCTTGTATATTCAGAGGCTTTCGTCGGAACTTATGGGGGAGGGGATGATTGACTGGTACCCCCCCCCCTAGCCGAAAAGGCCAAATACGAAAAACAAAGTGGCGTTGGCCCAGGATCATTTGTTTCGAGAACGCTTGTATCAATTACTTGTATCTCAATACGACGTAGAGCAGAGAGAAACAACGGCTATTAACCGAAGCTGCGCGACCACTTTTTACCTCACAGCTTCCGACACAGCAGTTGTGCGACTTGCAGCGGAGCCCCAAATGAACCGCGCCACCATTGCTGCGGGTACGAGAGAATACGAGATGCTGTCCTACTTGTAAAAAAGGAAAATACAAGGCCGGAAAATACGATTGGACGTACATCGTATTGATTTGTATTGTACCCCTGCTACTCGGTACGAGTGCTGTACGAGTACATAAACCAAAACAGCCAAGCATATTGCGCGCAGTTCGCACTCGCGGGGTATGATAAGGGAGCTGTCTGTTTAGTAGAGTTGAGGTATGCCTTCATGGTTATAGGATATGTATGTACTTCACAGACGACGTCACATAGGGGGCTCCTTCATGAACGGTGTGTATAAAAGCCGGGGGGAAAAGTGACTCCTCGTTTTGGTATTGCCCATACTGTTACATTTAATTCCGTTTGCCATCCGACAATTCGCAGTCCGTATTTCAGTCGTTATAGCATCCACAACTAAAACACCCCGACAGCGAGGACGAGAGTGTCGGGGTTGGGATGGGCTGGGACGGCTGAACCCAGCCATTGGAAACAAAGG
>JBBMHQ010061454.1:0-14832 GCA_037834295.1 Postelsia palmaeformis
CCCCCCCCCCCCCCCCCCCCCCCCCCCCCCCCCCCCCCCCCCCCCCCCCCCCCCCCCCCCCCCCCCGTACTCGTTTACTGCTTGTCCTGGTCATAATACCCTTGACCATGCATCCCTTTCGAGACGGAGCACTGTTTCTACTCATCATAGAGACACCAACAGCAGTTGGGCGCTCACTACGTTATTTCCATATACGAGTATTGCTTAGTTTTTTTGCGCTGCTCTTAACCCCTTCCTGTTTCGCCGCCTGTGGCCACCATCTATCTCCTAGAATATCGATCGAATTCTCGCTACTATCTAGCCCACTAACTACTCCACGTCACATTCGTCAAATTTCCGCATCTCCTGTAACACATCCCGTTCCTCCTGCTACATTTCACATTATCATGCAATACGAGTTCTACTCTTTATTGTTCAGTCGCAAGGGAACATCTATGCATCTACTTCCTCCTCCCTGCTACTCGCATATCTCTTTCTTCTTTGTGGCTGGTCCAGGACCCCTACACGAAATCGTAGTTTCAGCGTTTGCGGGGAGGGGTACTCATTTGTTGCTCGCCTTAGTCATTTGACTAATGATCACGCATCCCTTGCGAAACGGAGCACCGTTCCTACTCCTAATAGAGACACCTCCAACTCATAGGCACACCTCCAACATTTAAGAGGGGAGCGGGGGGAGACATGGAAGCAGGCGATAGCTCTATGGCGGAGAAGAAACGAGAATGAGTGTGACCGTACGCGCGCTGTCCGAGCCGTTGGCACGATCTCTCTACGGATGCCATCTTCATACGTAAAAAAAAGGTGAATATACGAAAGTACGAACGTGGCATTCCTGGGCGGAAGCGCTCAGTTTCTCACTGGAGCAACTCCATCCAGTAGTGTCAACGTCCGCGGGGAGCGAACAGACCCTGTTGAAAGTTACTTCCCGTATTTGAATGTAAGAGCTCTACCAATAGCAGACATCCTTTGGACAGCGAATACGGTGTTCCGACCATTAATGCCCCGCAGTCACCCAAACACACAACCGGACTTAAGCGCATGAGCATTTCCAATTTCAAGTCTGGCAAACGCCGATATAGCACGGCCGTGTGCATAGCGCACCTTCTCTCACAACCCCCACGACAACCTCCATTCTAGGCTTTAACCCGGCAAACCTCGATGACGGCAGAACAAGAATGGCCTGCGAGATTCGCCGATAACAAGGTATGCTCCACAAAAAAGCAAAGAGACGCCATCGAAGCACAAGGGAGTCAACACGTATGTGCAGCACCGCGAGACAAGTATATATATGCACTGCTGCTGTAGCGCGGACAGGATGTTTTCCACTCCCTTACACGTTCGGATACGCCGGCCAAATCGCGTCATCGCTCGGTACCGCAGATCCATGTCAGCACGCTGCGAGGCAGCTACACAGAACCTCTCGCGGGCAGGTCATGGAGTACAACTATCAATACATACATACCAGTCGCCAAGAGCGTACGTACGAGCGCAATAATCCCCACTCTCCGTGCATGCTGGTCAGTCAAATGTGGCCCTTGGAAACGGCCATTTATACACACCACAAAGCACGTAGGTGTTGCTCTACGATCCACGATCCACTATCCACACGCATGTACACACCACTCCTCTTCACGTGCGCAGCTCGCTGTCTGCTAACGTAGCTCTGCCTGGAATTTGACGGCAAAAGCTTGCTCCAGTCGCCTACGAGTAATGAGAACACAATACGAGCGACCCACCGTCGAAGCCATCACCAAGGGTGCTCTCAAGACCGGAAGTCCAGGTGTTGTCCGAAGGCGTCCTCAGCGCATACGCGGCCGTCGGCTGCTGCAACCACTCCGTCATAAACGGCGTTGACTTGGAGCCTTTAGAGTTTGTTCACATTAGAGGACGAACGGCAACACGGGATAGGGGATAGGGGATTAGAGTAAGTTCGCAAGCTGTCCGAGGCACGGTGTGGTTGTCGCTGCACGGGAGTAAAAGTAGCTGCAGATGTGAAACAACTGCTGTTCCAAAGCAGTCCCCTCTGGATAATTCGTGCGCTGTGTGAAGGCATGGTGTGATTGTCGCTGCACGAAAACAAAAGCTACTGCACATATACAACTCCGTTTAGTACACAAAGGAAATATAGAGCTAACGATCTATATTGAGAAACCCTCAGCCAGCGATCGATGGTTCACTGTTCCAAACATTACCCTCGGGGATTGGTATATGTAACAGATGGCAGTCTCGCGTTTCTCTGTTTGTTGTTCTCTTGGGCGTTCGATCGTTCCGTATCGCTCAGAGGGTAACAAACTGAAAGGAACATAAAAAAGGCCACCGGCAGACGCGTAATCCGAATACTTGAGGAGGTATTAATAGATACAATCCAGGAGAGCGGGCGCAGAAGACACCCAGCTGGCAAAGACCATCCGAAAAGTAAGTCCAGCCCTACTCATGCTGTTCTCTACCAGGTATTCTGTGTTGTCCCCCTCTCAAGCCCAAACATGATTACGGAATAGGCTCGGAGACATTTAGTTCACGATACCCTTTTTGGGACTGGAGACCCGTCTACAGTTTATAGCGTATACCGTACGTGTACACAGCAAAAAACTAGTATATTAGAAGTAGTAGTAGTAGTAGTAGTAGTAGTAGTAGCAGCAGGAGTAGTAGTGGTAGTAGTAGTAGTAGTAGTAGTAGTAGTCGTAGTAGTAGTAGGCGTATTAATAGTAGTAGTAACGACAAAAAAAACGAAGGGTGCGCACTAACGCGTTGATCAAGGGTCTACGAACTGCCGTACATAGTGGGAAGAGCTCACAGCAGTACCGCCATGCCACGCGCATGTCGTATACCAGGTGCATAACATAACCCCCCTATAACATCTCCTACCGCTACCCCAGCAGTCCGAGCACGAGCAATCGTGTAATCATACTTCGTGTGGCCAATGCATTCATCATTTGATTCTTCCTTTCCGCGTCCTGATTTTAACCATGTACGAGTACATATCGTATGTCCCACAGGTGCGAGTTACTAAGCGTAGTGTCAAAAAAAAAATGCACCGGGTATCTGCCACCTGCGACCTGGTACATCGTACGAATACGTCGTGGTTCGAATAAAGCCAGCAGTGTCGGGGTAGCAGATGCGCTTGGGAGCACCTACCATGCATAATACCAGGTATGCCATATATACTACAGTCCGCCCTGGTAGGCAAACTCGATGCCGCAGTTTCTGTTGCCGGCGATTCGCCGAACCGTATATTATTATAAGTCACGCCAATACCAAAACCGGCGCGTTACTAGATATATGGAAAAAGTTGTACTTGTATATATATACTTTGTACCAGTATACAATACCGGGTGTACCTGTACTCATCCAGGACCATGCGTCATGCACCACCTGGTACCTACTTCAAAGAACATCAGGCCAGGGTAAACCTTCGACGGGAATGAAAAAAACGTATTGCACCAGAGTAAAAGTGGTGCTGTATGGTGCTGCAACCAGGGCTAAATGCTTCGCCACCTCTAGAGTACTGCACCCTATTGGCGAAAATGCACAAGCTCTCGTCAAACCCAACGCATGCGAAGGGAAAGAAAAGCGAGACCCTCTGGCCTCTGGGACCCTTTCTTCGGTACTGGACGACGGGTGGAACGCAATCACGATTGTTCTCTAGCACCTCTTCCACATGAATCCACATGAAGTCAAAGCTGAGGGGCGTAATACGCACACTGCTGTGACCAGCCCCCTACACTTGACGAGTCACCTGGTAATTGAGACACACGAGCACCCTGGTCGGGTACGAGGGGGCTACGCGCAAAACTAGATCGAGCTCTCTATTATACCAGGTACGGCGTGCCCTGTATCGCACGTGACTACTACTACTGTGCGTGAACGTTTTTTTTTTTTCGCACATGGTCTGGTCGCATAGCCACAAATGAAACTTGGGAACACAACACGAACAGCACACACAGCACGCAACACTCACCGACACAAGCGAACATTAATACACGTTACAAGTGCTTTCAACCGCCTGCTGAAATCAACATCTGCATTGGTCTAGCGCAGTGCAAAAGGTTCGGCCACAAGCTCCAGAGTAGCACATCCACCATGACCCCATGGCCCATGGCCAATACATCGAGCACAGGTTCCCGGATATCTACGAGTGTACTCTACCCGTACGCTATTAATACTCGGAGTATTATACTCGTAGTATTATCGTAGACCCAGATCGTCAGCTCAATTTTGGAATTGAATCGTCTTTTTTCAGGTCCCCTCAATGGTGCGTCACCGAAAAAGACAACGACTGCTTTACTACAGAATAGTACGCGCAGGACGTTTCCAACACTCCAAAGCTCCAGCCGCAAGGTCGGGCCGTGAGACCAGAACTGTTCCAAGGCAGCCGTGTCAGAGGCAGCCATGTACGCCGAGGCTCGCCGTAGATCGCTTGGCGTCGTACTGCTCGCATATGGGTCAACGGAGGCTTGGCGAAGACGAACCAACCGCCTGTTCCATTTGGAGGGACGATTTATACCGCCGTTGGACTCCTTCCTTGCACGCGCCACAAAAACTGCCGAGAGTGGCGACTGCGACCCGCACATCATCAGACTACTGCTGCTAGGCCGTTTGCAGGCGGCTGCGCATCCTTTTGGCCTCTAGAAGAGCTAGAGTCACGCTATCAGGCTGACACTCTACCTGGCTGTGAAAGCCTTGCCTGTTGTATATTTCGCCAGGGGCAATCCATGAACAGCAGTTACTCGGCGTTCACTCTCTCTCCATTTGGACAGGAAACGTTGACGAAAGAAGGAAATCGGCAGCAGGCGTGCTTACAATATACGCACACTTCACAACTAGGCAGTGCCGTTACCAGAAGTGTGGCTGGATCCACACGGGCATGCCCTGACCACCCGTCGGCATAGACCCCTCTCGGAAACGTGCCCTCCCAGCCTCCCTCTCCGCATGCTCGAAGGCAAGCGACGCAATCGAATTTAATGCTGTGCACGCGAACTACGTTGGGTGCTCTGTGCCTGGTACATTTGATAATGGCGGTGGTTTACAGCAGTTATGCCACCAGAACGTCGGTCGTGAAAAGGCCCAGAACAACGTACCAGGTATGTACTGCCACAAAGCACTCTCTTGCCGGTAACGGGAACCCAAGCAGCCAGCCCCCAACGAACAGTAACTAGCAGAAAACGACGCCCACCGCAAACTGCCAGATAACACGCTCATTTGCCCTCTTCTTGTGATTGTGCTCCACCCACCTGAAGGTCGAAGGCCATCGACAAACACCAGAACGTTCCCGTCGGGCCTGTTGAAAATGTCGCCCGCTGGAAGGCCCGTGTCGACTTCCGCACGCGCGTCCAGGCTCATAACCCTCGAGATTGCCGACGACAAAAGCTGAGGCGTCAGAGAGGCCAGTTTAGAGCTGATCGTCGATGGGGGGTGCATTACGGCATCCTCTCCCTCCACCACCCCGTGCTGCAGAAAGGCAACCCTCGTGGAAGGCAGCGCGAAAGCTCCGCTTCCCAGCAGCGCAAGGCCGGCTGCTCCAAAGCGAATGCTACGCTTTCCTCCCACCATCCTTTCGTGTGCGCTGAGCTCAACAGGTGCAGTGCTCTCCTCTTTTTCTCCCACTAAACCCAGCAAGACTTCTACTGCTATGAGACGTGGATCTAACCTATCTACCGCCGTCTCCTGCCAAGTCTTCTGTCTGTCGCTGATCCCTGGCTGTGCACACGAAAACACGAAAGAGAACAGTCCCCTCCCCCGATTCCCTAAAATATAACGCAACTCTTGTGGAACTCCCTTCTACCCCAAAAGTAGTTCGACTCTCACAACACTACCATCACGTGGCGGTGCTGCTGCTGTGGCCATGCACGATTTTTGCCTCACGATCCCCTATGGGATGGTCGTCATGTGTGGAGGGATCATCGGTTTCCTAGTGGCGGGTTCGAAAGCTTCCCTGATGGCTGGGGTGAGGCTCGCGAACTCAAACAATTGTAGCCCAGCAGTGGAAACCGTCTCTGAAATGATGTTGATGCGGAGCGTGGCAGACCACTTGCTGATAACCTCTGTGTAGCCTCGCCACCGTTAGAGCCTGGTGAATGCGTGCATTCAATGGAAGATGATAACTTCAGCTCATATCGCATGAATTTCGGGCTGTAATTCTACTTGGTTATTCATGTCTGAAGTGCAGCTCGTGATTGCCTTGCGTTGCGTTGCGTTCTCTCACCTTGCGTGATGCGTGGTTGCCTGGGGACGCCATTGTCGTCGTGATCTCGCCGTTCTCTTATCGACACAGGGCGGCAGCGGAGGGGTCCTCATGCTGCTGGGCTACGGCGGGTAAGCCTCAGTTTTGATCTCGGCCTCAAAAATAAGTCCAGTACTACTCTTCGCTGTTGTGGTATCCCACATTCGCTATATATCCGCATGTGGCAGCGTATCGTGCGTGTCGTTCGAAGTTCCCTAAATCCTGACGGGCCGTAACGTACAGCAGAAATATCGTATCAACCCTTTTTGGCAGTCATGGTGTCCAACAGCAGTTCAAATTTCTGATGTAAATAAAACCTGGTTCGTACTCGTACGTCGGACAAACCTGTGATGGTCCTATAATACTGGTATCACATCATTACAGAGATCGCACCCGCAAACCTGTACAACTGCTGTAGCACGAGACACCTTCGGCCGCCTTGGTCGTATTTTCCTTTTTCGTGACGACAAAAGCCACGGCAGAGGCAATGAGTATGCTGCACTTCGCTATTTTGTCACGTATCAAATGTATTCTGAGGTACCAGGTATACGATGACGCGCGACTTCGTGTTCGAGCGCAGGAAAAAAACGCCTTACCTGGTACTCTCCAAGTCTGCGTGCGACTTATGGTGCGTACACGAGTATAGGGAACAGCAGCAGGCCGCGTCCAAAGATTTCCGCCAGCCAACGAGCAAACGAGCACTGTTCGTAGAGCTACCAGCGCGCCTGTTTACGTGCACCCTTCACTCCTCTCCTTGTTGCTGATGCGTGCCGCTCGCCAGGTACATGGAATATCAGAAGAGGTGCGTGGACTCTATTATCAGGCGCACGGTAGTCAATGCTGTGCAGTTTTAGAGTTCTTATTGCAGTTCGAGTATCCGATTATTTCGTACGTACCAGGTATACCGGAGTGTATAAGTACTTGTAGTTCTGTCACTACTCCATGTTCGTGAGAGCTTTGTCTTAGCTCTACTCGCCTTTTACTCTGCGTCATTAGAAATAGACTACAGCAGCAGTTAAACTCCAGAAGTCTTGTGTACTACTAGTATTTTATGCCTGATAGAGGTCTGTAGGCTACACTTTCATGTTTGCGCTACTGAAGCATCAGAACTGCAGGGTTTTTTTCCGGCTTCTGTACTCAATAGCTCCACGTAAATATTCAGGTCGAACGAAAGTGTTTGTGGCCATGTGGTGCATCCAAGCGTTTGGCGTTCGACGGATGTGCGCTCTCCGCGGATACGGAGCTGCAGCAGCAGTGGTAGCTTAAGGGTGTCGAGGCAAAAATGAAATTGCACTCCTTGTGCTAACTCCCTGCGCCGCCATCATCCACGTCCCTTTTCCACACGCACGGCAGGGGCACCGTTTCGCGGATGTGGACCATCGCGTCACTCGGTGAGAAGCAACGGGCGTATCGCGAACCGGAGTGTGATGCTGAGGAAGATGCTGCTATATACTGTTGTGTCTGGAGTTCCTGCGCCTGCCCCCCTCCCTGCCCTGTCTGCCGTCTCCCTCACATATTGACATTGTCAGCGTGTCTGCTGTAGTTTGCACATCTGTGCGCCTCTTCCTGCTTCAGAGTTGTGGTGGAAGAACGTACGGAGATGAAGCTGTACTCGTACCAAGTGGCAGGCGCCGCTTGCGCATGTGGAACCTGACGCGATTGCTCCGGCTTGACTGAAGAGTACCGTTCATCCTTTCAGTTGACCTCAAAGCCCCCCGCTCTTGCTGTTCACCGCAAACGTTCTTCCAGTGGTGTCCAACGTGATATGGGTCATAATGGGCAAGCGTATGCTGAAGACAGGCAAGATGATGCCGTCTGGGCCAGTAGGAGCCCTTGCACTGGGGATGGCCTTCTTCTACGTCTACCAGGTGTCCAAGGGCCCCGTCAAACCTTCTGTAAGCGGTGACAGCAGCGACAAGAAAGGTTCTTAGGCGGGTCGAGCCGTCTATCCAAAATCCGAGCAGCAGTCGGAGGTGGCATACGAGGGGGGCGGGAGCGGGGGGGGCATCGTTGAAGACTTGCCCTTGCAGGCCATTCGGCTCTGGTTACGCCGCGTCGTGCGTTGGGTAGCACGCGAGAGAGGTTTTTCGTGTCTTGTCTTCTTGCTGTAACGGGCAGGCGGCGGCCTGATGCGGGCGATGGAGCGACCGTGGGTTGAAGAGTAATATTTCTACGCGCATGGTCCAAGTAGTAAGCGTCTTCCGCAAGGTTGGCGTTCTGCCGGGGACTGATGTCTTCAGTAGCGAGGTGTTGCAGGCTGAGAAACACCCTAGTCTGTATTTTGTGTTATAATCTTGGGCACGGCCCAGCAGCATCTCGCCTTGGTGTTTGCATGTAGTTGCGTTTCCGTTTTTGCGGGTGGGCGGAGAGATGTGTGACTACAGTAGCACTGACGTGTGTATTTTTTTGTGTGGTTTCATAGATCCGTTTGCATTATGTGGTTTTGCCTTCTGCCTTTGGAAGCAAGCGCCGTGGCGTGTGTCTCGACTCTCGAGAGTGAGTGTTGTCCACGCTGGACTTTGTTCTGTAGCCAGTACTATAATCTGTCGATACAATTTTTTCCCCTCTGGAGCGTGCAGTGGAAACGCTACACCTACCTTTGCTCCCAGCAAGCTATGATGTGTGCCTCGTGGAAACGAATTACATCCAGTAATAACCTCTATTTTTCGCCCTGTTCCGCGCCACTGTTTGCCGCATCTACGCTCTCGCTGGCCACGCTGTCTTTAACAGGCGCTCTCGTTGTGTTGACGTTGTCATCATTATCTACCACGCACGGTACTTGCGCAATTTTTAGCAAATTGGGTCCCTTTTACCTGGTCATAAGGGTATTGTCTTGACAGGTATCCCTAATGGGCAGTATGTTGCGCGCACAGCAGTAAGCAGTATCGTGGAGCCGGGATACCTGGTCGCAATTCTACAACGTTAAGCTTGGGTTGAGAAAAAGGCGACGAGCAGATACTACAAATTCAATGCTGCAGCCGTAAACCATACCCGGTGCCTGGTAGTACAGCAATATATTTACTTTCACCCTGGAAACATTGAGTATTCACTGATTCACTGTATGTTAGGGCTTAGCGATAGTGAAGTTTACCCCAGTACGCCGGCAGAGTGCGTACTCGTAAAATAATATTTGAAGTTGAAGCTCGAGCGCTGTGCGCATCGGACATTGCCTAGGAGGTATCTGCTCCTTTCCTTGTAGACACGAATGAGCCTCGTTTTCAGGGGTAAAGTTTTTCTTTGTGCCTTCGACACAATGTATATAATACCAACGAGTAAATACCAGGTATACAACAAAGTCATTTTGGAGTACAGCAACCTGTGTACTCGTAGCACGTGGTATGTTCCTGTCTTGATCGACTGCGGGGAAATCGCCTACAACAGTATTATAACCTACGTACTCAAGTTGGATTTGCTCGACGTCAAAGTTTATCTTACTTCGAAGTCTACTACCAAATGTATTTCGCCTGATGGATTTTCTCTATAACATCAGGCGTGTTCATCAAACTACAGCAGTAGTAAAGCATTTCCGTTTTGAAGCATCGCGTCCCTCATCACGACTTGTGTCTTGGTCACCCGTCAAGAGGAACTGTCTGCACCCAACACCCAGCGGTACACGAAAGGCATTGTTTGCAGTACGTGCGTAGTACGTGGATGATCACGGATGTATAGACGCATTTCCCCTATGTGTGATTTCATGTCCTTCGAACCGTTCTCTCTGTCTGATATGACATCAATCCCTGGGAGTTCCTCGCTACCATGAATACTAGGTGACAGACAGCAAAGAGACCTCAGTACGGCACATCAGTTGCTCCATCGTGGATGTCTTCCCTGCGGATGAGCCGCTGGACCTGAAAAAACGTCAATCCAGCCGAAGGGTCTTGAGGTCTTTCAGAGCTCGCCCGCGTCTCGTGGAGATTGAGATCTTGGAGGTAGCACAATATTCCCACTCTTTGGTTGGCCTACATCCACCCGAGATTTGAGAACACGGCCGAAAAAACTATACAAATGTCCCGAAATTCAAATTTCATGTATTAATTCCGAAATAATACAACAGCAGTTCCTGCAACACCTCGACGTACCGGCGGCTTTGAGGATTGGCACCTGTATCGATATCTCAAGGCTCTCCACACCCTGTCCATAGCCTGGGACCACTGCTTCTGGAGCGTGCAGGATCGACGTTTCTTCCTCACCAGGCCAACTCGGTGTGAACGTTGCGAGGCCTATTCTGGTGTTGAGGATGAGGCCACCTACAACGCGAGCACCGACTAGAAAGGCGAGAGGCTATGATGCCTCTGCGCAAGCGAAGGGGTTTACGCCCTGCTCCCCCACAGACTCTAGGATGCAGGCATTGGCAGCAGCACCATTCAGCGCGCTGAACGGCGGGCTGGGCTCGAACGATCATCCCTCGAGTCAAGACTACAAGGTTGGGGACACGGTATTGGTCAGCACCGCCGGTAAGCCCGATCAAAAGGCCACGGTCGTCGCAGTGGATGCCTCAAACGGCTCTCGATTCAACGTTTCATTCAAGGACAGGCGCAGGAAGGGCGGCTGGAGAGACTACAACGAGCTCTCCCGCCTGTTTTTGCCAAGGACCGAAACCCTTGCGGCAACGTCCTGTGCTGCTATACCTCCAGTTCTAGGTCCTCCTGATAGGGGTGCTCCCGGTGAGAGCGGTGGTGCCGCTGCTGGACCTATACACCCGGAGCAAGGGAACAAAAACGGCCCGGAAACTGCGGTTCGTGTTTCTGAGAGGAACCCATCAGTCGCTGAGGGTGATCCAAGCCCAGCATTAGGTCAACGTTCAACCACGATCGCCTGCGCCTCCAGCCTCGCAGCACAAGAGCCCCCGAAGAAGGTCGCTGACACCCTCCAGCCTGGGCCAGTATCGGTAGCGGTGTTGGCGGTGCATGCTCTCGGTATTGGAGATCGAGTTCTCGTTTCTTTAAACGCGGGCTTGACCTGTAGTGTCGAGGCGAAAGTGGTGAGAGTGGACAACTCTCGTATCCCGGCGATGTTCAAGCTTCGGATCAAGGGCAGCGGGAACAAGCAGGTCTGGAGGGCAGCGGCTGATGTTGTCCCCGTCGGTCTTCCTCTCCAAGCAAGGGGCCAGAGCGTGACGGAGAAGGAGGCCCCAAGATCAGCACTACACCAACCTCCAACTACGACCGTCTCAACACAAGAGCCTGCAACCAAGGGCGCCGATACCCATCAGTCAGAGGTAGCTGCGACAACGCCGGCGGTGGCAGTGCATGATTTTGCCGTTGGTGATCGGGTTCTCGTTTCCTTGGACGCAGGCTCGCCTTGTGGTACCGAGGCGAAAGTGGTTAGAGTGGACGACTCTCGCACCCCAGCGATGTTCAGGATTCGGCTCAAGGGCAGCGGCAAGAAGGAGGTCTGGAGGGCAGCGGCTGATGTCGTCCCCATCGTTCTTCTTCCCGAAGAAGGGGGGCAGGGTGTCACGAAAAAGGAGGCCGGTGGCGGAGGTGTTTCGGAGAGATATGCAGAAATAACTCCGGCGGCCGAGACTCTCGTCGATATAGACCCTGGCTGTGAGGGCAAGCCCAAGGCTGGTGGTAGGAAAACGGGCAAAAAGGCCAAGGCTAAGCAGCGGATCTGCCCACCCTTGGGTGATGCAAGTGCTGGGGAGACGATTGAGATAGCTGCACCAACCCTGGACTTCCAAGCGGGGAAGATTAAAGTTATTCACAAACCGACGGATGACGATGAAGGGAGCGCCACACCAATTGCTGGTGAGGGCGCGGGTGGTGAAAGCACGTCCTCAACTCAGGACAGCCCGGCAGAGCAGTCCACAGAAAGTTTGGCAACGAGACCTCGCAGCCACGGACATCGTGAAGGTATCGGCCATTCTGTAAGGTCGGGGCTGGGAAAAGAGCCGACACGGGTGGGAGTGAAGAACGGTACCGGAGCCCCAGAGATCGATCGGGGGCAGCGGGAGCAGCAGCGGCAGCGGCAGCAGGAGAAGCAGCAACAGCGACAGCAGCAGCGAGGACAACAACCTTCGATCGATGCCTCTATTGCCGTTCCGGCCGGCTCCGACAGTGCTGGCCAGGAGGCCACCGTGATTGAAGCTCAGACGTCCGACCCACCTTCCGTGCGGGACTCCGCTAAGAACAGCAGGACAGAGGGCGTACGGCAAACGGCCGAGACAATTCCGTCCACCACTGATGTTTCTGTCCTCACTGACCTAGAGGGAGGCGGAGACGATCCAGAGCGAGCGCAGGCGCGCAAATCCCCGACTCGGAGCGGCAACGCCGAAAACACGGCACAGAGGGTCCCGAAAAAAACGTTGCCGCGTATCCAACAGGACGGAGCAGCGGGTGCAGATGGTGGAGTGGCGAGGGGGGGGGCGGCGGTAGGCACTACAAGAGGAAGTGAATTGGGAGACTATTGGCGGAACCCACCACCACGGAAGCGAGCCGCAGCTACAGCCGCTGCGAGCGCCATTTCCTCGTCAAGAACCAGAAGGGTTGCTGGGCGTCGCGACGGCCGCGAGAGCGACTCTGTCACGAAGAATACCCTAGCGAGCAAGGACAGGAGCGCAACCAAACGCACTTCCGCTGGGAAAGTGGTCAAAACGCCTCGAAGGTTCGGGCGAGGGCTACAGCAGCGGCCAAAGGTGGTGACTCCCGGGGCTGCTCAGGGGCGATCAGAACCCGCGTTAAGGTAACAACCACAAAGGCAGACAGCCCTCCCTTCAGCTACTGCAGCTCTCAAAATCCCCGGTACCTGATAAAAATATGAACCGATGATGGCATTTGTGGGACATCCGTGGTAGTTAGCGAGGCATTCGGGCACTCTCCTCTCTGGCTGGCCGTCCCGAGGCTTCCAGAACAAAATTAGGCCCAGTATGAACCCCTGGTGCTGCCTGTGTTCCACTTGGCACTGATTATCATTGCATCTGAGCTCCAGCTCCGACGACCTTTTTTCTGCAATTTCCTGAGTTAACCATTGAATAGTCCACGGATAGCTGGTACTCGCCGAAAAAACGGTTTTGCCATGGCGCTTACACTTTTTCGCCGCGACCCCCGTGCCTTTGTCCACGCCCCTCCCCCACTCCCCCCTTTGCTCGTTCCTGAATATACCTATTTCCTGCTTGTTCCGGTGGTGCAGGACTACGCACCCGACAAAGGCCATACCCCGATTGAAGCAATTCAAGGTGCAGGAAGCCCGGCTCGCACGAAAAGCAAGGAACAATCGCGCACCTCCTTCGGAATCGACGGCGACCATTACGCCCACCACTCACCGGCTAGAGCTAAGCAGGCCGCTGGGCCAACCCGTGCACTCGCTTGAGGACGAACAGCGCGGCATTGGTGGAAAGGACGGAAAAGTCTTTGGTGGAGGGTACGATGAGGGCTCTGATATCAGGCGAGGGCGGCGGACGCGGAAGCAAGTGCACCCAAGCCTATCGGAGGATATGATATCGGCGTCGTTTGGCGGCGAGGATGACGAAGACTATGGAACCGGTCGCGATGAGGGGAGCGGCAGCGGCGACAGCGGTGGCGGTGACGCCCCTTTGCGTTTTCGCCGCAGCGGCGACGCCCCGTGGGGAAGCGGAGACAAGCCACTCATCAAGGTGAGTGGTAATTGCCCGTGGACGGGCTCGGGAGCTGTCTTCGTGCTCCCACGATCAAGCTCGCTGGCTGTAGAGGCGGTAGTACAATACTTGATTCGTGTTGTGGTTGGGTGGCGAGTTGATTGATAAAGAAAAATGAGCCCGTGCATGCTTTTTGTAACGCTTGTTTGTAGAATACTTTATGGATGGCGGCGGGATGCGCGCCTCTAGAAGGTGGAATAATTGGTTTCCGAACAAAAGAAAGCAACCGTCACAGCCGCCCCCGCCCCTCGCTGTGCTGCGCCGTGTTGGGTTGGCGTCGGTTGGCAACGATGCTGTAAAATATGTTTCTCACTGCGTAAGCTAGACAACCAGGGTGCCATTTTTTGTTTTTTTTCGAAGGTCACCGCGGCTGGAGGTCGAGTAAAATCAGTTTCGTGCGGGGACAACCACATCTCCACACAAGCGAGATAATCGTATCACGCAGCTTGTGTATGGTCAGGCAATCACGACACCGTTGAATAGTAAACCCATTGTTGTCTCTGGAAGTGGCCACACCAGAAAATAAATCGGTTAATTGACGCTGTCAGAGGCGTTCTGTTGTTGGGGTTCGCCCCAATCTTTCTGGGGCTCCTCACTTATGAAGCTCCATACCTCACCCGAAAACTGATTTCAGCAAAAGCAAATTGCATTTCCGATGAATAATCACGTGGCCCAAGTATGCAAAAATGTCATTTTTCGAAATAATATTGGCATTCCGACGATTTTGAGGGAAGGAACCCCGTCACTCAGAAAACAAAAGAACGAAAATGTGCTACCTCTATCGTAGAACGCGTCGTCATCCATATGCGACAAAATTCGCCTCAAAAGCGGTTTTTAGTAGGATGCAGCTCACCATTCATGCGACTCGCCCAACACCTCACGGCACGTCGCGCTTGGTACCAGCAATTTCTGTCTGGTCGGTGAAAACCCGATGTTCTCTGTCCCGGCATTGTAGGGATGCGAGGGTCCATGGCCATGCATGATATTGAGTAACTCCCCC
>JBBMHQ010061465.1:0-14824 GCA_037834295.1 Postelsia palmaeformis
CCACGCCACCCCCCACGGCGTGCCATGAAATGCTTTGTCACACCATGGGATGCCGTGGGGATGATGCCATGGTATGCCATGGGTATTACCATGGCCATGCCACACAAAATTCAAACAGTGTAGAACCCTGTGATACGTCAATATTTTTCCAGGGTCAAGTCGGTATATCGGTATACACCAAACTTGCTATCTACTACCGGTACTACTGTACGTGTGTTACCCATTTCTTTCTATCCACCCACATCATCAGTACTCCTATTATTAATGCCCGCCCTGATTCATTGTCCTTGAACTGGGGAAATATGGTACTATACAGCAATTATGTGGTCACCGACTGTATGACATAGAACATCCCCCCTCCCCGACAGGAAATAATCGCAAATTAATGGGTTATGATGTCAACGTACCGGGCACGAGAACGCAAGCGATAATATAACACGAGCCGAACCAGAAACAAAAATAAAATATATTACGATACAACAAGAAAGAACTGCGAAATGTCCTTGGGTCATTTCACTGTTTTTTCTTATCATACAACAAAAATATTTATGCTCAATAAGGACGGATAACTACTAATACTGCGCACAGACGGAAAAACGAAGGAGAGGAAGATACGGGCATAAGGACGGCGGGGGGAGAAATAAAACAAAGAGAGGAAAGTAAGAACGAGAGAGGAGAGGAGAGAAAAGGAAAAATGACACAGAAGGCGGTGAAGCAACATGGGTGCCCGTCTCGGCTACAAAACCGATTCGGTGATCTTGCCACACCCTCTGCCGTCTCCTTCCTACTTTCGTCATTTACGGTGCCAAGTGTTCGTCCCGCCGCTGTTCCCCCCCCCCCTCCATTGAACTCAAGGAGAAAACAAAAATCTACCTGGCTGGTACTATTAATAGAATTCAAGGGCTAGTCGGATCGATACCTTGCCGCCCGATTTATCACTCCGTCTTTGCGTTCGTCGACAGCTGCATCAGTACGGCTGCCTCCCGCCCTCCCTCTCCTTGTGGCCTCTCTTGGCGCGCTAAGGTGGCGTAGCCAGGTCCTCTTCGCCCCGCCCCTGTACCATCTCTCCATCAAACAGTCCGCCGCTAGGACGACCCCCTTCCCAATGTTTGTTCTTGTTAGCCGTGCTCGGCCGTATTAACGTCTGTATGAACGAACCTATCTATGCTATTACTTTACTTTAGGCATTTATATGAAATTGCGTACAACCGCACCACCAGCATCAGCAACAGCAGTGGCGGCAGCACCGCACCCGCCTTGAAACTTAAAACTGACGTGTTGATGAATTCCGGTCCTGAAAGTGACGTATTGATGAATTTATTGTTGCTTGTTGTCAGAACGGAAGCCGCATTGGCAGTTGAGTTCTTCACCTCAAAGCCGATACATCCATCATGCGTAAGGTACATATTAATAGAGCAAGCAGTATACTTGTATGAACATTCCTGGAGTCCTGGAGGCTGTGCGATATGATGAGATAAAACGATCCGACAACGCACGCGGTCTTGGGCAGGTATTCGCTTCCCCCTTGCAGCAGTACACGTGCAGCAGTACGTACGTAGAAGCACAGCAGTACCAGGCACCTGGTACAGGTGACGGTCGTATCACACAACCAGTGTTCCTCGTGTTGCACCAGATCTGTGCGAGTTTGAGTACCTCGTCCGAACCAAGTTATATACTCCTGTTCATCATGGAAGTTATTCCAAGATGTACGTCGTGTAAAACTACGTACTATAATAAAAGTAGTACTCTTCATACTTTTTTTGTACGATTTCACCGTACGGAGTACAGTAAGCAGCACACCTGGCACCAGGTGGAACTACATCAGAAACACACTATTAGTAGTAACTCTTTCAATCTGTAATTTTCAATTGGTTGCTCGTGGGCTGCTCGTACATCAATTGCAGTGTATTTCGAGACCCCTGGGACATGCGTATCACGTATAGGTTGTCCGGGTATCGTATTGGCAGGTGGTAGCACAGGCTCGCGCTGCTGGTACCTTGCTGATACTTGGAGAGTGCAGCATACTGTTGATGTTGACGATAGCCGCTTACAGGTAAGGAACACAGAAAGGAGAGGGAGAAACGAGAAGCGATGTGTGCCGCACCTGCTCCTCTCGGGGGTAAGGTCGGGTACATTATTGTCATTTTTCAAGAAATGCCGTGGCATGCCGTGGTATCATCCGCGGCCAAACCTGTATCTTCCACGGCTCACCACCGAAGCTCCACGGACCTCCACGGCACACCATGGAACCCCAAACCCAACCCCAAACCCAACCCTAACCCTAACCCTAACCCCAACCCAACCCCTACCCCAAACTAGGAGCCGTGAACATTGGGGTGCCACGGGGTTGCTATGACATTCCGTGGGGTTACCATGGAGTGCCGTGGCGGTTGCCGCGGGAGTTGCCATGGTACCATCCGTGGTATGCCACGGCACCCGTCACGACGTACCATGAAATGCTTTGCCGCATCATGGGATACCGTGGGGATGCCATGGTATGCCACGGGTGTTACCATTTGACGATGCCACGCCAAAGTCCGAATAGTGTAGAACCCTGGTCAACGTGCCTAAAGCCCCTGGGGTAACAAGTTAACAGCTTTGTCTGGTGTTGCAACGGGGTCTAAGGGTTAAATTGACACACGACACGAAATCGCGAACGTGGAATTGTGGATTTTCACCAATCCGCCGGAGGATAAAAAAGAAAAGAAAAGAAAAGAAAAGAAAAAGATGTGTGCGGGCACAAGCATCCTGGTTCATGTCGGTTCTTCGACTACATATTTATACTACGAACTATATACCGGCACGTAGAATGTATTCTATGGGCCGTTGTAGAAGTCAACCTATAGAAGCGATCCCTGACGCTTGCTCGTAGAAGCCAAGCTTACATTCATAGCTACACCAACGCCTCAATGACGAACCAAATATCATCTTACCGTGATCTGTCTTGTACGTTTGTAACGCAAATTGCACCGCAAAGCTCGAACGTGATTGTACCGCAGAACTCGTACGTACCACTGCCAAGCTGTGGGTGGATCGGCGGTATATACATACTGCTGACTGACATGCTTCTGCTTCTTCAGTAGCACTCCATGCTCGTCAGCGTTGCCTAGATCGCCTGTACTTGCAGTCGCTACTGAACATTCATGACGACTTTGCTACGTATCTATTTCTTGGCCTAGCTGAAAATCTACCGCTTGTTATGATACCTGGTACGTTTTCTACGCTCTCGTACTGCTTTCTTGTCGAAGTTTTTCCCGCAGCAGTTTGCCCCAATCACGTGGGTGCAGTTGGACGAACACATGTCATTCTCTGCGGCGATTATTCACGCACTGCTTGCTGTATATATCTGTACCAGGGATTACAGTAGCTCCCTTCGTAGCTGCAGTGGAGATGTCAGTCTTAAGGCGAACGGCGCGAAAATCTTTACTAAAAAAATGGACACCCTGATATCTAAGTACAGTACACTATAAAACAGTTGCACTGGCGATATAGCTTTAAAATACGTATGTGGTGGACCTTGTAGAGGTAATCTGAATATATATTTCAATATTTGGCTTGCGCTGGAGAAGTTTTTCCTGACTGACCCCCAAAGCGGCCCCCGCCTCACTACAGACAGTACACCCACTTTTGGCTTTGATCATAAGTGTTCATGATGCAAGTTGTTGCTGTTGATGTCACAATATTTGTCCATTGCCTGAATCTAGCCTGTGGCGACGAAAGCAAAAACGTACTGGTAGGGAGCAGCCAAAACAATAACTCAGTCGGGCTACCAGGAGGACAGCATGACAGCCAGTTCCATGACCTGCTGCACGAACACAATACAAGGGATACATGGTACGCGCGGCAAAGCAAAAGCTACCTGTACATGAACACGCCACTGCCTTTACTCGTACGAGCATGCGATATATATACCACACGTTACAGCCGACACGAAACCCCGCGTCTGCTTTCCTGCTGCGTGCTACTGACTACACCGCTGTTGTCTGGCCTGCGCTGTCAGCATTCGATGCCACCGTTGCTAGACACTGAGTCGTACTCGCACGCCTACACTGCCTGAATTTCTGCCTGTATCTACTGAAGAGCAAACGAGAGAAACAGTAGTATTCAGCGGTCTGAATTGCTGCTGGAACGGCGTCCGGCACACGCAATAACATTACAAAAAAAAAAACACGAGGATAAAACGCCTTCACGATTCCTCCCCTTCTCCTGGACTTCATAGATAGAGCACATCTACGCTACTCAACACCAATCGACCGTAACGTTTCCTCTCGGCGACAAGACGTTCACGGTACACCCCAACTATTTGCATGAGAAAACTGCCTCAAACTTCAACCAACTAAATTGGCGTGCCCACAGCACAGTCCGCAGCAGCTTCCTACGAAATCGTCGACGGGGGATGAGGAGAGCTAAATGGTCTCGTGCGCGAGGCCGAAGGCATCTTGGCGCTGGTGTTGCTCCGAGTGTCTTCTAGTCTCCAGTCGGGCTCAATGCCAATCGCCCCTCGTACGCTATGTTGCTGCCCGTCCCCAGCGTTTTCCTTTTTCTTTTTTTGTCCAGAGCAAACCAATATCCGTCAAAGTGCCTCCCCCGCTCTGGTATTGCGAACAGCTTTTCTCGCGCGGGATGGATTTAGCCGAGAGTCCATCCTCGGTCGTCGACGATCAGGCTCCTCTCCCCCCTCGCTGGCAAAGTCAGCTTTCTCTCTGGATGGGCGTCGTTTCTTCTTGCCAGGCGGCAGCTATCCGCTTTCCGCTATGACGGTGTCGATCTGCCTCCGCGCACACCCCCGCCAAACGAGACCGCAGCTACTCCGAAATTGGAAGTCCGCGAGTCAGGAGTGAAGGCGTTGGGCCCGACGCACCGCCATTGGACGAGGTCTATCACAAACCCAGCCTATGCGATAAGCAAGGTTAGTAGCAAGAAGGTGCCCCTCCTTGACGCTGAGTCCAGCGTTACACGCCGGAAGGCCCTACTAAAGCGCTCGCCAAGGGCATGCGTCGGGCATGGAAAACGGTTCCTGAAGTAGCTATGAACTCAGGTGTAACTTTCAGGTTGTTTTGGCGACACCTGTACCTCCTACTGGCGACACCCATACCCTTTCATGGCCGCAAAGGCACAGCCAGTCTTCACCCACGGACGATCAAACTTGAGCAGGAACTGCCGGTCAGATCAGCTTAGCTTTCAACCATTGTACGAGCTAAGCTTTCAACTATTACGCACCTCGGGCTGATCACGATCTACAGCAGTAGATCATCTAGATCCTAACCCGTCGTTGTGAAATACCGCGCTAGATCTGTATAGTATAGATCCAACTGTATAGTACAGATCTAACCCAGGAAAAAAAGTCCTTGATTATGCAGATTTCAAGGCTTCCACGGAGCAACGTGAGCTGCGTAGATTATACATACTAGGGTTCTGTTTGGCCTGAAAAAACTACATGATCAAGTGAAAATCGATGGACTGTGCGAGCTGTGAGCTGTTGCACGCTGCAGAGGGGAGACTTTGGAACGTTCATGTAGGCAATGTGTGCTGGTACAGACTATAATCCCTTGTATTGCGTGGAGATTGTGGAGCCCATGTCAACGTCAACACGGCTCTCCCCGCACCCTAATGACCGTATGTGACTCCATGAAGACCACGAAGAAATACGTGCTGTGTGGACCCCACGGATGGGACGGCATATCTGGCAGAGTAGGAGCGAGGTTTGATTTTGGGTTGGGGTTGGGGTTACCGCCCGGACCCGAGAAACCACAAGCGCAGCGCAGTAATCGTGGTGGCAAAGACAGTCCCCGCCACTTTCTTCGGCGCTGCCAGCACATCCGCTGGTCTTGATGTTATTCCGAGTAGCGTACAGATTACCGCTACGTTTTTTTCCCAACTCTATCACCAAGTAATTTTCCGTGAAAAAGTAGGTGCAGATGTACACATATCAATGAAGATAATTGGGGTTGGTTACCCTGAAAGCTCCCGAGCAGCTGACCAGACATGGTGGCGGCGGTGGTGGTGTCTAGAAGCCTTTTTTTGAACCGTCGTCTGGTTTGGAGCCCTGAAACAAACAAACACACCCGCTATCCGCCTGATTCGCTTCACCATCAATGGTCTCGCGGGAGTAAATGTGTCCCTTGCACTCATGGAGGCGGCTACGGTCCTAAACACGCGCCTCGCCCACGGAGGGTCTCCCCCATTCGCTGCAGGCAAGCTTTTACTTCGAAAACGTATATACTGCTTCTTTGAAGTGGTTCGTGGGCCACGAAAACACTCTCCTCTCTGGGTATAAATACGGCTGAAGTTGGTGCGAAGCATACGCCGTCTTTCTGTTGTTGTGTTGTGTCACCAAGTGGTGTAGAAGTGGTATGTAATGCCGTGCGAGGTACAGATAACCAGCCGCTGCACGTGTGCGGAAGGGCTACTGTAGCAGTCTACAAAATTTTATCCCTTCCCCCCAAAATAGGCGTGTTTGAGCGTGCGCCTATCAGAGGGTCGGCCTGTGAGTACCTTGTTCGTACAGTAGTACGTTTTCCTCACGATATACCCCGGTACGTTGTTTTGGTAATTGTTAATGGAGCTACTGGAAGCGTTGACAACCTGACTATTGACGTCTCAGTTCCTAGTTGCCAGGCTTTATTCGTACTGCAATCGACATATGCGAGTATCATAAAATGAGTATTAGAGGTGTCGCGGGCACGCCTGCTGGAAGTATGGACGAACATCGGTCAGTCAGATGATTGCCCTGTCTGCAGATACAGTTCCAGCAGTTCGTCTAGAACAGTGCTGCCGTCTACACTATTACCATGATACTGTCGGCTCAATTGTTGCGAGTATGATAGCACCGATACCGCACTGTTTCAATTTTTCAAATTTGACATTTTCAAGAGCTGAAGCATGCCCACCAGCGATGACCCCACCCGGGCCCACCGGTGATGATCCCCCCCCGACTTTGCGCTGCCCTTCCGCAAGGTAGATCCACCTATAGGTCCGTAACTTCCTGCCACGTCGGTTTCACCACCGCTAGTGCCGCGGTATCTGTACCCATATGTCTACCATTGGTAGTATCGGTCGTAGACGAGCGTTTTGAGCATCTCAACACCCTGCCTAGAAGACACTCTCGTCTTGGATCCACCTTGATACTTCGTTCATGTCATGCAGCCTCGGCTTGTGTACCCACCTTCAACGGGTTTCCGCCAGTAGACCTCGTCCATGTCGACATGACGAGGGTTCTTCGACAGTAAATTGCTATAAGAAGCTCAGTTTGAGTGATCGAAGTCCAGCGAAAGGCAGATGAAGCCACCGCGTGCTCGTTGACGGGCTGTTTTGGTCACCCGGAGTCGTCTATCGCAAGATGATTGTGCGTAGGCAGACAATCTGATTGCCTCATCATTGTTCCGTGTGAAGACACATGTTGACTCGGTGCTTTGAGCATTTCATAGATGAAGGGATTATGCGACTTATTGACTATGAGTCGGCATGAGCGGCCGACGGCCTTTAACCGCACCCAGGGGATCGGAAGGGTAATCGCGCGTACCGGGTAGGGGTTGGCATGACGAGCCGTGGTTGTTTGTTGGTGGACTAAATGGCTGATCCAGCAGTCGCTTTGAAACTATCGCCTCCTTGCAGGGCATCGGCAAGGCTATCGTGGAGGAGCTAGCGTGCCTAGGAGCTTCCGTGCTGACATGCTCCAGGACATCTGCAGACGTCACCGCCTGCCTTGAGGTGTGTTTGTGTGCTCATCAAACACCTCGCGTATTGGTTGGGCCAATTGTGTACGTAAAACGGAAACTGGACCGATCCGTTGTGCATGTCCCGCGGGAAGCTTGCCCCCCCAGGGGAGTGGACTACAGCGGGACATCCTTCTCGATGACATTCACAGTACACCCTACAGTAGCTCAAACAAGCAAACCTTTGCGCAGTTTCTGCGGTCATGAGTGTGATCGTCATCGAGGCTATCGGTGCTGTGCGTGAGATGTAACGCGCTGGAAACACACCGATACGGTGTGCAACGCCCCGTCACTCTCCAAGGCTTAATCTCGACAGGATTATTCCCGAAGCAGGGCAATATGTACGTGCCAATGTTTTTCAGAAAAAAAATGCGCGTCTATTCTACTCTTGACGTGCACCAAGACAGGGCCGGAAACATGTCTCATCTTTGGCTTTCAGCTCTTGCTTCGTGCACCGCACCCAATAGTTTTGGCAAGACCTTAGTCTTGCTCAGCTATACCAGCATCGCGAAGGTCACCCCACCCGTGTATGACGAACGCCGCCCAGGAATGGAAAACCAAGGGACTGAAAGTACACGTCACAACGGCGGACGTCACAACAGCCGAGGGGAGAGCAACCCTGGTGAAGGAGGTGAGCTGAGACCTTGCTGGGGAGTGGAATGATGGGCGGGAAATATGGCAAACCAGGCACGCCGATGAGAACACTTTTGTGATGATAGAGTTGTTCACGAAACCGGTGTACGTCCGAATATTCTGTCTCCATCCTGGATGTCACCCCCCCCCGGGGTGTATATCGTCAGACGTACAGCGGCTGGCTCCTCGAGGGCGAAGTTTTCCCTATGTGTTCGAGCTTTTGTAAAAAAATTGCGCGTGGGGATAACTAAGCTGCTAATGCCAGATGTTGTCCCCCGAGGCTATCTTGAGACAGCGATGAATTCGCGAATGATGACAGTTCCTATCATCAACTGCTAAAAACGGCGTCAACGTTCCTCTGCATTCAGGCCGTTTTGTTATGCGAGTTTTTAAGCATTGAAAATCAGCGTTTTTGACAGAATACGAAGAAAAACAAATATGCCGACCAACGCTGCTCGATTTTTGCCACAGTTTTTATGCAACCCCTGTATGACAGAGCAACCTTGAGCTATATGAGCCTCTGTTTACCCAAAATTACGTGTAGTTAACAGACGGAGGATGAAAATAGAGCTGTGCTTCATATTTTGATTTACAACCCACAACCACCACAGCCAAAGCAGCAGCACAAAACCGGGTCGTCTGCCGTACACGGACAGCAGCGGTCGCGTGCAAGCCCACACACGCCCGACCTTCAACCAGAAACTCTCACAATGGCGTCAAGGGGGGATGCGGTGGATGAACCATTATGATGTGTCTATGATATCTGGTCGGTGTCTCCTGCTACCCACACTGCTTTTGCTGTAACTTCTTTGAACCACAATCTGACTTGGGCCGTGCCCGAGAACGAGAGGGCCGAGATGACGCGCTCGGCTCGACTCGCCGGGCACACCCGACATACTATCCCATTTCCTGTCAACAGGCCGTCGCCGCTCGCCAGCGGTCAGCGACGGACTGAAACAGCGTCCGCAAGCTGTGTGCGCTAACGCGCGCCTTCCGGGCGATATTAGCCATGGCTCGATTGTACAACCGCGTCCGCTATTTTTATACGAGCACGAGTTCTGCTGTAGCATTAAATTCCTTGCGTTGTATAGTATGCGGTCTGGTCATCTTTCCGTATGCTGAACTTCGTAAAAAATATTGTGGTATTAAAAACTGCACTCCGATAAGGAGGTTGGAGGTGACATATTAATAGTAAGCAGCGGAGTCATTCAGCACCATTTTTTTACCTCTAGAAATCTTGCTTGAAAAACGGCCTTAGATTTCGAGCGTTTGCAATCACGGATACTTCATATCAGGCTTAGAGTAGGGTGAATCGATACGCGGCTTTTGCGCAGCTGTTTCTCTGGTGGCAAAGGGGCAGGATCGGAAGTTGTTCTTCAAAGTTGTGGAGGCAGAGAAATACAAAATTCGCGTGTCTCGCATTGAACGCCCATTTGCTTCGTTGCGACTGTTCCGAGATGAGCATTGTCAGGTTGTTATATCTGTTTTTTTGTTCATCAATTAGTTATTAACCACCGTACCAGGGCCGAAACCAAAAGGATGCACACTGTTTCGTTAGGAAGTTCGTATGCTAATCGACGGGCTTGCTTTGCGTTATCGGAGTCTCAAACGCGAAGGGACCTGTGTCTTTGTCACAGCAACAGCGGCTCATCGACCACAGCGCAAACCCCTGCAGCCGTCCATTACGCACACCAACCAGTGATATCAGTGGAATCGAAGTTGCTGACCGTCACTTGATATTTATTTCGTGTACGTTTTGTTGCCAGGCGGACGAACACTTCGACGGTCTGCTGGACATCCTCGTCAACAACGTCGGCACCAGCATCCGCAAGGCCAGCTTGGATTACACGCGCGAGGAGTACGCCTCGATCATGGACACCAACTTCAGCTCTCTCTTTTTGCTCACGCTGGTACGATGCGACCCGCGCGCCGATGAAGATCTCGCGTTTTGTATATCGAGAACATATGTCTGTCTGGAATGCTGCTGCGCACGGCCGAGAGAGCGAGTCTCCCCTCTATACCAGCAATCGGTAGACGCACATGAAAATAACTCTGTCGAATGACGGTCCGTCGCAAAAAAAACGAGCACCGGTCACGTGCGTGCGGCCGACGTGGCCGACACGCTTCACATTAAACCTTCGTAGTAGTCGCGGTACTAGCAAGCCGAGTGATTGTTGGCAAGCACTCCTCCCGGCAATATTTTCGAAAATGGTTGCAGTCCGTCACATCCCTGAGCAGCCGCCATTCCATATATTTGCCGGAGGGAGGCAAGGGCCAGTGACGCCCCGTCCCTCTCTACCCAGCGGGTCTATCCCACTGCAGCGCGCCCAACACACGAACCTTTATTTTGACCAATCCGCCGAGGGATGAAAAAAAATATATACTAACTCGAGCCCTTGTTGCTGTGGCTCCCTCGTTCTTAACCCCGTCGACCCCACGGCCGTTCCAGTTGGTACACCCTCTTCTGAAGGCGGCCGCGGCCAAAGAAGGGGCTAGGGAGAATGGAGGCTCGTCTATCGTTAATATCTCGAGCGTGGCCGGCCTCACAGCGATCAAATCAGGCGAGATCTTAGCGGCGTTGTATCATAGGCATACCGAGATACCACCGTTCCGGTACCGAGATACTGCCGGACCGGTTTGAAGTGCGAATGATGATCACTTTAAGTTTTTGGGTGAAGGTCAAGGTAGCGACGGTATCACCCCGAAACGTGTTTGCGTGCTTGATGCCTTGGTGCTTATGGCCAAACATCTTATCAATGTGTCACAGGTAGGTACACGTCTGTTATTTCGTCGTCGGACCTTGGTCGCAAGTACCCGCAGCAGGGGGCGAAAATATTGGCCTCGTTTGTGGTATTGTGGTAACGTCCGGCAAGCATGCTGTATGCGTTAGATAGACGTACGTAAGGGGATACTTGAAGCCTCCTGGGCGGCAGCAAAGAGTCTGCGAGCACTCCAAATCGATGACAGGGAGGGGGCAAGACTGGCTGAACTTCTTGGAGCTCAATTGTGCCTATGCGGCCAATCCTCGTGGGGACGAAACCAAGCGCCCGCGCGAAAAGTGCAGCACCCACAAGCAATCTGCAGGGTCGTTTACCATGGAGCACTCTCCCCCCTTTCCTTCCCTCCAATTCCCGACTCCTCCCGGGAACCCCAACTTATCACAGCAACACAAGGACACATTTAGTCAACCGCCTTAGAGTTCAGGCAGTCGTTCAATTCGAGCTCCTACTCGCCGCACTTCCCAACCGCTCGTGCAAACTCGGGCAGGCACTCCGTATGCCGCCAGCAAAGCCGCCATGAATCAGCTGACCCGCAACTGGGGGTGTGAGTGGGCGCTCGATGGGATCAGGGTGAATGCCGTCGCTCCCTGGTACACCAAGACACCCTTGACAGCGCCGGTGCAGGCAGACTTGTCAAGGTGAGGGGAGATACGAGGGAGGGGCGTCGCTGCTACTTTCTCAGGGAAGCTTTTCAAAAATTATTTTTGTTCTGTAGAAACAATGCTGTTGCTATTGGAATTATTAGTACACACGGCCGTCTAAAATATAGGGCATGCCTTACTTTTGAGCTGGGTGAAGCCGGAGATCCTATATACAAACCGGAGATCCGTGCCTCCCGACCGAGAATGTCCCCTTGTTTTGAGCCTTTTCAACACCGCACACAAACAGTTGACGTTTACTATTTACCCACCCGTACGAGTTCCTAGCAAGAGCTTCTCTGTGCTCCCCTTCGGGACGACGCGGGGAGATATAAGCCGAGCAGGCATTTCCGGTTGCCGGTAGGGGGGTTACGGCAGCTCTTGACGCTTGGACCCTTCCTTGTTGGTACGCTTTTGAATATGAGCCTTCCTGGCCCGCACGAGACTGTGATGGCTATGGCTGTGATTACGTACTCTGTTGTGGATTAAGGGGTCTGCCTTTCGTTACTTTTCTTGTTTAGTGCCCCGGGTCCGATGGATTAGCTTGCTTTGTTGCGGCCGAGAAGCGGCAAGCAAGTCGTTCTACTCACAGAGCAAAACCTCGTGAAAACAAAGCAGCGAACGATCAGGCTTCCGCACATGAGATTTTTCCCTTTCTCGACGGGCCACACCGCTGAGAAGGCGCGCGGTGGTAGTGGCGCCAAACGACTTAATTTTCGTTATTGGTTTTACTTTCTAGCTCAACTCGTGGGAAGTCTTCCACTCAGCGGAGTTCGGGACAAGCCGTGGTCACAGGCACTTCCCCTTCTCGCCCCTGGTGGTTGCCTTCATGTTTATCGCTCATAGGGTCCAGCATTCCCTCTGCATTTTGTTTTTTCACATCGATATGCAGATGGATCAATGTCGCTGTTGAAATTAATTTTGTTTCCTCGCTGGCGCAAGGGCGAAAACAATCGAGGGTTGCTCCGTTGCAAGTCAGACGCTGATGCCACCCCCCTTTCGTCATTCTGAGATGGGCGTTGTCGCTTTCCACATGAAACGAGCGCTTGTCCAATGAGTCGTACGCGTGCCTCAAATGCCGTGGTCATTTGTTGTGTACCCCAGGGTTGAGGAGATCAAGCAGCGGACACCGATGGGCCGATGGGCGGATGCGGACGAAGTGAGCGGCTTGGTAGCGTTCCTATGCATGAAAGGCGCCGGCTACATCACGTCGCAGGTCATCTCGGTGGACGGTGGCTTCACGGCCAACGGATGGATGACCTAACCTCAATAGCAGTAGGGGCTGGTTCGGTGACCAGGCCCGAAGGGGGACATTTAAAGTGTGCATTGGTTTGAAAAGCGAGAGCCGAAAATAATGGAGCCAGGTAACCGTATAACCTGTGGTTCCTCCTGTCTAATTTGGCCACAGCCTGTGCCCGAAACCCAGGGTCTGAAAGAGAGACGATACACAGCGTCAGCTTCGTGGCGAACAAACCTTTCACCCGCCTTGTAGGTTTTTACTAGACCGACCACACTGTAGGAGGCCCGGCCCTTTCGACGGTAAGCATATGGGCATCCAGTGATGGTTCGAAATGGCGGGGGAGGTGGGCGGGGTGATGCGGAGTTAGTTTGAGACATCGATCGGTGTTTGGTGGGTTGCGGCAGGTCAACGACGAAGCAAGAGAACCGTAGCGGCGAGATATACGCTCCTCCTGAAAGGTTCCCCGCCCCGTTGGTGTTCTTTGTTGCCCCTCTCCAAAACAACGAGGGACGTGGTCGCCTGCGGGAAGGCTTGCCATCCAAATATGAGTTCGGCGGCACGATCGACCAGTATTATTCTAGCAGGCGTTGCTTTGTTTATTCCTACGAAAAACGTCTCGACCACGAAATCCTAATTTCCCCCCTACCGCGCTTCGACGTGTTTTGTAAACTACTCTCCATAAGGGAGGAATCGCAACAACGAGCTCTCTTCCACCCCCCTCCGCTCTCCCCACGAGCTTCTTTCCTACGATACTAGGCGGTAAATTAGAAGACTACCATTGGAAGTAAATTCGCATTCGCTTCATTATCACATAACCGAGTAGTACTATGCAGTACATGTGTCGAACAGTCTGATTGGAGAGGAATTTACCGCATTGCTCAGATATCGGCCGCATTTAACTTGTGGGAGGCACCGCATTGCCATTGTTGTACTAGCCGGCCCCGTAGGCAATGCCCGCAAGCACATACTGGCAAAGCGCTGACGGCTCTATTCTACCCGTCATCTCTTTGCCCATAGTATACGCTAACTGAGGAATCTACGTTTTTTTTTCTCGTTGAAATCAGGCGAAAAAAAACATCGCCTCTTCCCTCATGGACCAAAGCTCCTGCCTTGCGTTGTGTTGTTGCTGACGCCCCTCGAGTCAAGCACCTGCAACGCTGGTCGACTTCGCATGCGTCGAAATACGCTTTGGTGCTCCAAAACGTTTTCCACGCCCGCGCAGGGTGCCTTCCCAGTTTGGCCAGCCTATAGCCCGTGGATAGGACCGTGCCTTGGTGGAAAATAGTAGGGTGGGTCATTCTTCGCCTAGTACCTCATCCACTGCTAGTTACATCCATCGTCTGCTGCATGTGGTCACAAGCTAAGGGCGAAGATACGTCTGAGGGCTTCGATCAACGCAAGAGAGGAACATATAAAAACATCGTTATATTTTTTTATCATGTTTTCGGTTGTGGACATTCACGCTACATATTGTCAAGTAAGTGGCTATTCGTTTGAAGTCTGGTACCAGAAGCTAATGATGCCTTCGGAGAGGTCGGCTCACGTGGAGCACGATTCTTCGAGTGAAGTTCAAAAGCTGCCACGCGAGGTCAGGCTGGCGCTGGAGCACAGCGAGGCATTGGTGATGAATGCCATGAGGAGGATGGTGACCGAGTTCATGAGGAACAACCGTCGATCGGAGCCAGTCAACGCTGAAGGCAGCGTTGCTGGATAAACGAGCCCAGCAGAGGTAGGGTTCACGGCTGTAGGGGAAAGCCCACGAGGGGCAGTACCCACTGCTGAAGTACGAGGGACTACTGCTGCTGTTGAAGCAGGCAT
>JBBMHQ010061476.1:0-14823 GCA_037834295.1 Postelsia palmaeformis
ACCCCGGATCTGAGTTACGACTGAAGAGGGAGAGAGAGAAGAAGGGCGAAGATAATAAATGGGATGAGAAAAAAAAGTGGTGTTCTTAACAACCGTATCACACCCATGATAGTAGGGCTACGGTCAGGGAATACAAGAGCCGTGTATGTAGGGTGATAGTACATCGACCCGGTTCTCAGGTGTCCTGACAGAGCATTCAATACCTTACACATGTTATCTTTGGTTTTGTATATACCGGTATACTTGAATAAAACTAAAACTAAATTACGTCAGCTGTGAGTCCAAACGATCGGTCGATACTGAACTTTGAAAAAAGCGTGATGACCGTTCGCGCGTTTTCAATAATTTCCCTCGCGATTGCCTACTATTATTATTAATAAAAGATTAATAGGTGGTGACTCTTCCTCGAGATTGCCCACTATTATTATTACTGATAGTAGATCAATAGCCGGTGACTCCCCTGGATGCTACCAGGGTCGACGAGACGTTATTCCTGAATCAAACCAGTAGTGGTTACCTCGTACCAGGTGTGTGGCCTATCACCTCGTACTGCTTACTGCGTACGTGGCGCGTGCGTGGTGGGGGTTCCCGCCCAGAGCGGAAAACCCACGCACTCAGGTGCTGAAAAAGCGCACTTCCAACTCATAGCGGCTAACCTCACTTGACTGTGACGCGCGATTTCGGCACCTGACTGCGCACTCGACAGTGTCTACTTACTACGTACGCGTGCGTACCTGTTGTTGTATTAACCCTCTTAGGACCGCAGTCCGGACAAACTACTTGGAAATCGGATGGTTTATCTCGAAAACGGGAGTGCACTACTAACTAAAAGGGATAAGAAACGAAAAGGCGCACCTCGACCTGTCCCGACTGAGTCACGACAGTAGCAGTAGCAGTGGCAGTAGTAGCGGCAGCAGCGCAAGGAATGGCAGCAGACACCACCGAAACAGTAGTAGTAGTGATCAATGCCGCCAAAGAAACAGCTGGCGAGTTACTAGCAAAGACGGCGCTGCCGCTACTGCTGCTTTGTTCTTTGAGGGCGCGTGTGCCCGTAGGGCTGCCGAGTGGCGGCATGGAGTCACAAGTCGGTCCCGGAAAATATCTTATTTCGGTAGCAGGCTTTCGTAGTATTCTCCTGGTTCGCTGGGCCATGTAAAGGATAGTAATGACGCTACGGGTAGTTGTGGCAGAGAGGAGTGCTCCAACAATGAGTGATAGAGTGGGTACGGGTGAGAGGGCGGAAGAGTTACGGTACGAGTCCTCACGAAGAAATGCAACCACGTGCGTATATATGCACTCGTATTTCAGGTGCTAACCCCTGTTAGTAGTGCAGTACCCTTGAGGGCACGAACTATACGAATTCTGGATTGTTTGTTCTCGAAACGGGACTGCGGTTGTAAAAGTTATGAAGCAAACAAGAACGATTTTGCTTGATACGTCACCATACGCTTAATGTACGAGCACGCACATATCATACGTATCTACCTGGTATCCGGTACAGCAGTCAGTATTCAGTATTAGAAACACCTCAAAACAACCAACCAACACGAAGAGCGCAAAAGGCGAAAACAAGAAAACGACGGTCTCGAATGAGTGCCTTACCTTAGTACCAGGTACTACAGAACAACAAGGGATCAACTAACTACTCGTCGGTGAGTTGTCCTCCGCCGTACGTTACTGCTCTGATCATCGTATTCGTATACTCGTAGTGTTCATTTTCGTTCGCTGCCCATTAGAGGTATTGATGATAATATGATGATAATAGTACCATTTTCTCGGAACCTACGTGAGGAATTTAAATTTATCTTCACTTATGAGTGTAACGGCTGCCACGGGATAAACTCCAAACCCGGGGGTGGCTACTGAACGTCCCCGCAGTCGTGATTTCCTTTCTGCCAGTTCCGGTTGTCACCGAGAGATTTCATTTCCCACCCGTGGCTATGACATTTTGACGCCTGGTTTTATTGGTGATCAGCAAACTGAAATGACCCTCAGTTTATATTTTTAGTTGATGTCACGTATTTCCTCTCCAGCACACTACCAAGGAACCAACTCCCTGTACACTACGTACCAACTCCCACAGACAGCGTGCAGCAACAGCTGAGCCGTCTAGCAGCGTCTCTCTTGCTGCATAAACCCTTAACCCTGCAGCACAGCAGTGGGTAAACATCACGTACATTCCCATCGCTGTGACTCTCGCAGCCCTACACATAAAAATAAACCCTGAAAACGCTAGCCCTGTTTCTGACCCGAAACGCAAAGCCTGAAATCCGGGGATGGCTCGTAAATGTGCCCGTAGCCGTGCCTACGTCGCAGGCTCACAACATTTAGCGGAGGTTGAGGCGGAAGCCTGAAAAAGGCGGGCCGAAATACATCCGTACATCAGTACTTGGAGTAGACAAGATACACGCGCCCTCAGCTCGTGTATCATCCCAATTCTACCATACTCAGTGGCAGCAGCAGCGGCGGCGGCGGAGAGGGACGCGCCGGCGCTGATGTGGTGCGCGTAGGCCGAGGGCAGCAGCAGCAGCAGCAGCAGCAGCAGCAGCAGCAGCAGCAATCGAAACAAGCGATGGGCGGAAGCAGGTGATTCTGTCTATTTCGTCGCTCAAGCTAGTGATGCCCCTATAGCTACGGCTTTGTGCTGCTGCTTATGGTCGTTTGATGGCGGGCAGTGGCGGCACTGCGGTCAACTCTGCCGGCAACACCGTTATTGGGCTGCCGTTGCTACTTGCACGCTGTTTTTCTTCGGCCTTGTTGTTTTTATGGTTTGTCGCGTTGCCGCACATCCCCACTCCCCTCCTCCGTCTCCTCCGTATCGAACGTGTCGCCAACAGCATTTGGTTTAGATCTCGTCCGCAAACACACCAAGATCACGATGGAAAGAGATTTCATATTTCCTGACGGAAGGGAACACTTTTTTGAAGAAACGTTTCGCATACGTACACTGCTGTAATATCTGACGAAAATGCAACGCATATTTACGAGGTGCGTCGTACATGACAAAAAAAGTCCGAATCATGCCTGGTATTAAACACCAGGTGGGTGAAGGGTCGAGGTACGTAGGAGCTGGTGACAATGGCAACATTTGTTTGTAATGGCGAGAAGCAAGTCTTCAGTTACTGGTTGTACTACGCCGTGCTGACTGCTTTCTATCAGTAAGTAGTACTCCGTATGTACCTTCGTACCAGTCGGTAATAGCGTAGTAGCCCGATACAGGGTATATACCAACTTTAATCAAGATACAAAAAGTTGACAGAACAAACTGCGTACGTACTGGATCGTCGACTGAATGATATCGACGTACGCACCGCACTGCGTACGCACTGGACACTTCAACTATTAAATACTAGTACATACTCGTACATGGTAAACTGCTGTGTGAAGCGCAGTCCTCTGTATATCTGGTACGATAATGAACGACGAAAGTTCCCAGAGTCGGAAAAAAAACGGCTGCGTACGTACCCCCCCAAATTGTCGATATGATATTCGCTCGCCAAAATTTATGCTCGTGCGAGCCCGCTTCCGACGACGACCCTCGGTGAGCTAGGCGGCCGCAGAGCGAGGCCCCTGGCCCGGACGTGGGGCCACGCTGCTTGCGCTTCCCCTGACCATCCGCTCTCAGGCTCTCAGGTTCCATCCCGCTCGAACAGGATTGCCACAACTGAACGTGGCACCAACTATTGCACATCTGGACGTACCCTGTATAGATAGGTACGGAAGTATGCAAGTACAAGCCATTCTGGGAACGAAACAATTCTGACGACGGTACATTTATTCGAAGGAGGGTATCTCTCTATATGGCTCGCAGTATGGGCAAGCACCCAAGCCGCACAAGAGAGGCTCACCTGTTCGTGGGCTATCGATTCAGTCGAGGAAGCTCGCCATGCGCGCTGGAGGGCGGCGCGCTGGCACATCGCGGGCGTGGATTCCCTTGAAACCATTTTCGGCGAGCGTTGCCACCGTTTCTCTACCGCAGAACTAGCGGCCGATGGCGCCGCTGCTCTCAAGCCCACCGAGCCGTGACGCAGCACGTGTCGACGCTCGGAACCAGCGATGCCCGTTTGAGGTACGAACGCGTTGGCTCCCAAAAACGAAGCTGAAAAATAGACCCCCGCCGCCGCCACCACAACCGGAAGAAGGAGCTGAGGCCGCCCTTCCACTCTTCTTCGTCGCCTGCTTTGACGCCGCTCGCCTTGCATAGCTCTTCTGCTCCTCGCGACAGAGGCAGTCCAAGCTCAAATCGAATACCGGCCCCAGGAAGAATCTAGCACCACCCACGAACGAAGAAGTTTTTGGGAGGTACGGTCTTGATGCGCGCTACAAACTACAGGATGAAGGATGAAGGATGCACTGAGTGAACCTCCGGGAGTGGCGGTGTGGACCGTATCTGGCGTGGGGAGGGAAATGCGTGGCTACACTACTGCAAGTTCACGGGACTAACAATGTACACTGCGTCTGCAGCTGTTTCAGTCCGGCTGCTGGCTTTCGTTTTGAGGTTGGTTTCTCTTGCGCGTCACCAGAACTTGCAAACCCAATCAGAAATCTTCAATATCACCCAAGAGGCGTACTTTGGGTGGAAGTTAGGGGATTCAGTTTCATCAACCCCGGTTTCCAGTTCGTGCAAGAACAATCAAACATCTGTACGAAAACCACGATGAATTGACTTCAAAATTAAACAAGCACCATCGTCGCCTACACCCCTCTCTCTTGGTTAGAGGTTGCTGTTTCGAAGAGCAGGAAGAGGGGCGACCACTAAGGCGAGAAAAGTGACATCAGCCTTCGGCCTACCATGCGTTCTCCACCGATGGTGGTGTTGACCGCCACGGCTGCGGCGTGCCTTTCATCAATGCACGGCGGAAGAGTCATGGCTTTCGCGGCAAGAGTTCTGGTGACCGGCGGTGCCGGCTACATCGGGTCGCACACGTGCCTTGAGCTCATCAAGGCTGGAGAGAAGGTGAGAGGCTAGAGGCTACTGGTGCACTGTCACCCTTTTCTCTGACCTGGCGTGGTATTATCTGTTTGTGTATCTCTCCATTTCCATCTCTCTTGTCGATTCCGCCGGTGTTCGTGTACGTCGACATGGTGCATGCTTTACCACTGCTCACGACGAGCATCCACTCCTGCGCACAAAAGCAGTGAACTAAACGGCAGGTACGAGTACGAGCACGGATATTCCAAGGCGCGATACCATTCGCTGCGTCGCATACTCGCAGGTACCAGGTACCAGGTATTGTTCTTTCGCAGGAGTGGGCTCCTGAGCAGTTATCTCCAGTGTCCCGACACTTCTTTGAGGCCTGCATGCCTCTACGAGTGCGAGCTTTGCCACGGAGGCATGAGTGCTACCGGCCTCACGGTTTTCATGCCACGAGACGAGTACTCGTACTCGTACGAGTATGTTCGTGCTGTCGGCAGAGCTGACGATGGGTATACCACTGCCCGAACTTCGCCTGGACGACAAGCCGACACACCCTCGAACACGAGTGGACAGACGTTAGTTTTACTGTTTTACGACTATACTCGCGTGGTGCTCCGGCGATGCTCTAGCGATGAGCAGGAACTCTGTTGACGCTTCAAGCAGGCCGGATGATGCTTTGGCTCTGTCCAAGAACGCACGTACCTGGTATCATGCTCCGAGTGTCGTAAATGTAATACCGGCATCTGGTATATGGTACCTGGTACGACGTATGGCCAGTGCGGCATACGAGCACTCGTGCAGCATGCAGCATACGTACACATCATGAGTAATGTATGTATCGTCATGCCGTCACGACTACAGCAGTAGCATCACTTTAAATCTGATTCAATGGGGAATCGCAAAAATCCCATGGAATCCCATGGTATTTTTTATGGGATGGGATCCCATGGGACGATTTGACCCCACGGGAACCCCATGAGATATCCCATGGGATCCCACATGGAACAATCACAATGCGATGTGGGAAATCTCATGGGATATCCCATCTAATTCAATGAATAGGATAGCCATGATCCCATGTGGCGTCCCCATGGAGAGACCCAGATGAGTGACTGACCCGTCCGGTGCGAGTCCGTCGTAAGGGGGGACGCAGGTGAAGTAGTGCACCAGGTAGTGCGCTGAGGAGGCCGACACGGCCTGTTTTATGGGCTTTGTACTGCCCTTTTTCGTGTGTACCATCAGGTATCCTGCTGTCTGCCCGCCTTCATTAGTCCAGTATATACATTCATTCCTCCGTCACAATGTATTCGATCACCCCATTCCCACTACCGTAGTACACAGTACACAGCAGTCATCATACTCAAAGAGAGGCAGATAGCAGAGAGGCGAATATAAGCTGGATGGCCTACTCTTGTTGACCAGTGCAGCGGCTGCAGCACGAAGACCCAACTCAAACCTGCGAGTAGGAGCTACAGGAGAGCGCACGGTGGGCATGCAACGCAAGAGAGTGGTGTCTCTAGCTGCCGTCGATCTAACGTCGAGGCTTTCGCCGCCGGTAGCGGTAGTTTATCATGGGCAACGTCGGAGGCCATTAAGCTGAGTTGGACATGTTTGACAATCTAAGAACCCTGACGGAGATCTTACCCAGCGAACAAAATAAATTAAATGTGATTCCGTGATTTTCTCGGCCTGGTTGATCTCTGCCTCAGGTGGTGGTCGTCGATGACCTCAGCAACTCCGTGGAGGAGTCGCTGAACAGGGTGCGCGAGCTGACCAAGTGCGACGACGACCAACTCGTATTCCGACAGGTGATAAGTCGATTCTTATTCTGAGCTTACCCAGGCTGTATTTCTTATTCGAGCTGGATGTATTCCCGTACTTGAGCCGGCCCAGGCTTTATTTCTCGTTTGAGCTGTGGCCCAGGCTAGAATTCTTGTCTTCAATTTGAGCTGGCCCAGGCTTCATTTCTTATTTTGAGCTGAACCAGGCTAGATTTATTGTTCGAGCTAGCCCAGGATATTTTTCTTATTTGAGCTGTGGCCCGGCCCAGGGTAGCCTTCTTCATCGAGTTGTGGCCCAGGCTTGATCCTCATTTGAGGTGTGGCCCAGGCTATATTCTTGATTGAGCTGGTCCTGGCTTGATTCCGTGTATGGTTTCTTATTCGAGATGGCACAGGCTGTATTTTCTATTCGATCCGGCACAGGCTAGATTTCTCATTTTAGAAAGCGTGTGTTCCACTCACCCAACCTTTCAGGTGGGACTGCAGTCCCGTTCTGGAGATACACTACTTCATATGTGAGTGGTTTGTCCCCAACACTAGAGCTGCACTTAGCCCTACTGACTGTCGAAGGGTTGCTGCTCACGATTTATATCTGGAGGGAACCAAGTGTGACGATGTGACGGTGACCAGCTCACCTTCCGGCAGGAGATGAGTACTTTTTATTATGTGCATCTTTGTTCACTGCCAGAGTATCAGCCGAGGATGAGAGGGGAAGACTCGAATCGGAACGAGGCGTCGAAACGTTTCGTTCAGTATCGGCCTAAGGAAGACATGGGGATGCCAGTGGATGGAGAGAAAAGTCGCGTTCGATACATAGCGATATAGATCGAAAATGGCGATTTCGTCTCCCCCCCAACAATGCATATGCTCGAAAACGATTCTCTCCGTTTGAAAAAGCTTACGAAACATTTCCCCGTTTTTTGTTCTTCTTGTTTTTCATTCCTACACTCTGGAGTTTTTTTTCCAAGACATTTCGAAGCTTTTGGCATCAACGACTTCGAACAGCTACAGAAGCACGTAACCCCCACCAACCCTAGCTGCCGCGCCCCTTGCCTGCCCCACGGCTGCCGTCCGCCGTGTCGTTGGTTGTGTCTGCTCTATCGCTGCCACGGCGGAGTAGGTGGACCTCCTGGACCGAACGGCGTTGCAGAGCGTCTTCAATGACTACGAATTCGACTCGTGCGTGCACTTTGCTGGCCTTAAGGCCGTGGGGGAGAGCGTGGAGAAGCCGTTGCTCTACTACCGGTGAGAGTCGACGCTTGCGGCCGCGGCCACCAGACCGGGGATACACTTACATCATCCTCGTTTTTTTTCTGTTTACGGTTGTTGCCGCGTTCGTTTTCTATACAGCTCGTTTTTTTTTTGCGGCCACAGTTTTGTGGACCATAATAATTGGAATTTGTATAGAATAGACTTTGCAAGGGTGAAACGGCTACGTTAGAGGAAGAGCGTGGAAAGACCGTTGCTTTACGACCGGCGAGAGGGGCTACGTTTACGGTCGGCCACCAGACCGGGGATACGATTGCACAATCCCCGTTTTTTTTCTTCGTTTTTTCGCGTGTGTTTCGGTACACTATGTCGACCTTAATTAAGCCCGTGTGGGGGAGTCCGGAGAAACCGTTGCTCTCATGTCGGTCAGGGTCGACGCTTGAGGCCAACACCAGACCGGGGATGCGATTGCACCGTGCCCGGGTGTTTACGTCTTTTTTCGTGCATATCCCTGACCTAAATTCAAGCCCGTGGGTTGAGTGTTGAGAAGATGTTACTCTAATACCGGCAAGGGGCAACGCTTGCGGCCGGGCAACACGCCGGGGATACGATTGCACCGCCCTTTTTTTTGCGTGATTTTTTCGTACACGTCACTGGCCTCACTTGAATGCTGGCGGGGGTGAGCGTGGAGAGGCCTCCTTCCTATATCTACCTTTGGGGCGAAGATAAATGTTTCATTGTGATGGCAGGTGATGGCAGTGCTGTAAAGTGTAAGTAGATGCACACCACAATCTTTGAGCTAGCAGTCAGCACCGACTGCTAGCTCAGTCTGACTGCTACCAGGTAGGTGAGTGATGATGGTACACTCATTTACCAAAAGCACAGTTTGGGGTCCGTCTGACTATCAGTTATTGTTCCAGCACCCAGCACAATGGGTGAGAAGTTGGGGGGTGGTACCAACCATCGAACCGTCTAGGAGCAGCGGGAGCACCCGGCAGCGGGTATGTATAGGGTAGGATCATGTTTTGCCCCCATGCCGTACGACTTATGTAAGCCATTGCAACTTGAACACCAGTCTGTATGACCCCCCATTCACTTAATGGCAGGCCTCTGCTGTAACAGCCACATTATGTCGTCCCGCTCAGCTTCTAAGAGGATTACAATCCCACCTAGGGCTGCACTGCACTGCACTGCAGTCCCTGTGTGGACACTCACTGTGCGGGCACTCCCTGTGTGGGGGCCAAACACTTGGAGGATTATGATTAGATTTAGGTCAATGTACTACCAAGGTATTGATATCAATAGCACAGCAGTGCACTACTAAAAGGGTGCGGCCCGGACCTCGAATGCCACACAAGGGTTTCAATCCCTTCACTCGTATTCAGCACTGCCCCGTGAAGGCGGGGGATATACCTCTCGCTTTTTCTCCACATCTGCCAGGCGGCGGCCTTCCTTCCTCCTCCCCTCCCACCTACCTTCGCCTCCAGAAACAACATCGAGGGTACGCTCAACCTGGTGGAGTGTATGCAGGCTCAGGAGGGGTGCCGCAAGCTAGTCTTCTCCTCGTCCGCCACCGTGTACGGAGAACCGGACAAGCTGCCATTGGACGAGAACAGCAGCGTGGGCGTAGGCATCACCAACCCTTACGGTAAGCCCCTGGGGCATTCTTCCCAATCCAGAGCTTGAGCTTTCAGGCGATGATGTCTAATGTGACAACAAGGACAACAACAACGGTAAGTTTCCCGTAGATATTTTCCACCTTAGGTGGCATCTCTATATCAGAGGCACGGGGACAGACATATTTTCGGGGGGGGGGGAGGGGGTCCAGTTACGGCTACGTATCCCTTACGGGTAACGCATGACTATATACGTTTACTCCACCGTAACGGCCATCCCTGTTACTTTCCCATGGTCGTGCTGCTTTCTGGCAGGGAAAGAGGGCGGGGGGCAGGGGGGCCCTACTGCTTCCTCCCCGCACCAACTACAGCAGTGCCTGGTACGTATTACTGCTTCCTGCTCGCACCAACTACAATACCTGGTACGTATTATCTACCTGGTACGTCTTATACTCGCTCCTCGCCCCAACTACAGTTCGCATCTGCTGCTTACTCTCCGCACCAATTACAGTAGTAGGCACCTACGCCTTCGCTTCCGGCACCTCCTACGGTACAGTACTGGTACATGCTTCTCGCTCCTGGCACCAACTACAGTGCGCCCCTACGGCTTCGCTCCCCCGGCGCCAGGTACAGTACGTACCTCCTGCTTTGCTCCCGGCACCAAGTACAGTACGTACCTACTGCTTTCTCCCGGGGCCAATCGGTGGTACATACTTATTGCTCCCGGCACCAACTGCTGTACTGGTGCATACTGCTCACCCCCCGACCCAACTGCTGACACCCATTGCTCTGCTTCAGGCACCAGCTACCGTACGTGCCTCCTCGGGTCCGCCCCAACTACAGTCCGTACCTACTGCTTGCTCTCGACACCAACTACTGGTATTTGCTGCTTGCTCCCAGCAACTACTGCTGGTACATACGATGCTTACTCCCGGCCCCAAGAACAGTGCGTACCTATTGCTCGCAAGTACAGTACGTACTTACTGCTTTGCTCCCGGCATGAAGTACAGTACGTACCTACTGCGTTCTCCCGGGACCAACTGATGGTACACTTCTTGCTCCCCGCACCAAGTACTGCACTGGTCCCCCCGATCAAACTACTGCTACCCACTGCTTTGCTCCCGGCACCAGCTACCGTACCTTGCCTTTGTCCGCATCAAGTACAGTACGTCCCGTTTGCACGCTCCCGGCACCAACTCCTGGTACCTACCTACTGCTTGCTCTCACCCACGCTCCCGGCACCAACTCCTGGTACCTACCTACTGCTGGCTCTCACCCACCACTAGTGGTATATATTGCTTGCTACCGGCACTGGTGCATACTGCTTTCTCCCCGGTCCAACTACTGGCACACACTGCTCCGCCCCCGCTCCAACTACGCTATCTACTTGCTCTGCTTGCTCCCTTACCAGGGAGGACGAAATACATGATTGAGGAGATTCTGAAGGACTTGGCAAAGGCCGACCCCTCTTGGGACATCCTCTTGCTAAGGTATTTCAATCCGATTGGGGCCCACGAGAGCGGGCTGATGGGGGAGGACCCCGGAGGGATCCCGAACAACCTCATGCCTTTCGTCGCTCAGGTGGGTTTTTACGTGGTGTTACATTTTTCTTTTTCTTCTGGAGGGGAGGTACTCGATAGGAGAGATGTACCCGATATAATGCATGGCCGTGGTCGTATGACGGTAGAACCTCGCATCCCTACAATGCCGGGACGGAGCTTGTCGGGTTTTCACCGACCAGGCAAACATTGCTTGCTTGCACCAAGCGCCAAGCGCCGTGAGGAGTCCGGTGAGTCGCATGAAGGGTGAGCTGCATCATTTTATGAACCGCTCGCGAGGCGGACTTGCACATGGATGACAGATTTAATGAGTGAATGTAATTTCCGGTGTAGTCGCTTCCAGAGACAGGGGGGGGGGGCTTGGAGATAAGACCTCGGGGGGATCCCGACCAGCCTCATTCATGTCTTTCGTTACTCGGATGTGTTTTTAGTGTATCGTGTATCGGTATATATCATATATGGTTATATATATATATATTGTTCTGAGGGGGGTGGGTTCGGGGTAAAACCCCCGCCGGGGGGGGGAGGGGGTCCCGAACGAGGTAATGTTTTTTGTATTTCGCTCAGGCATGTACGCCTTAATGTTGCGGTTTTGCCCCCCCGTCAAAATTCGGGGGATAGCATGCTCGTACTCGGGGTTTGTGTGATACTTTTTTTTTGCGGTTTGCATGCAGCCACACTTTTTTTGTGACGAAGTAGTTGCTCTCTTCAGCGTGGAGTCATTATGAACCCTTTAAAGGCAAACTGCAGCTCCGCTTGGGGTACGTACCAGTCATCATGATATTATGAGTAAGTTGTCCCCAAGACGAGACCGCAGTAACAGTATTACAGGGCACATACAATAGTAAAAGGATCTATGGTACATACAAAACCTATGTATTTACCTGTTTTTACAGACAAAAATTGGTCGTATTTACTATGGTCCCCCGTAGGAGTAATACCTTCAGGACCACCTGCCTGCCTGCTTGCCTGCCTGCCTGCTTACCTGCCTGCCTGCCTGCACCTACGCCTTCGAAGAACAATGCTTGGGATTCGTGTGGGAGCAATCTTAACCCTCCCAGCACTGCACTCCCGTTTTTAGGACAATTGGGGACGAATTATTTGGAATTTGAGAGCTTCGTCCCCAAAATGGGACTGGAGTATCGAAAGGGTTTAACGACCCCTTGAAGACTGCCTGCCTGCCTGCCTTCACCCACTTTTGTAAGGAATTCGTGTGGGGTAACTCATTGAGCCACGAGTGGAAGGGGTAACGGTTGATACTTGAGATGATACAGGCCGCTAGCATGGAGCCCTCACCGCTCAGGTCGAAAACAAGTCCATGTATTTTTGCATGGCCGAGAACACCGGTGGTGGCGTGTGGTTGTCTTGTTTGTTTCCAGTGTGTACCCATTTTTGGCTCGAATGGGACGGGTGTAACTCATTTTGGCTTTTCTCTCCTTCAAAGAACACCGCTGCTCCTCCTCACCCTGGTCCTACCTGCTGTCAGGTGTGCGTGGGTCGGAGAGAGTTTTTGAGCGTGTTTGGGAATGATTACGGAACCCCGGACGGCACCGGGGTGAGGGATTACATTCACGTCATGGACCTCGCCGAGGGACACGTGGCTGCTGTAAAAAAGGTAATGTGTAAAACACGAAACTGGTGCAATACAATACAATAAGTGAAGCACGCGTACTTATATACCTGGTACTTCCAAGTATAAGGAAATAAAATAAAATAAAACAAAACCTTCTGTAAAAAAGGTCAGGTATGCCACACAAAACTATTTATAGTTCAATACAGTGCGATCGAACAGTCGAAATTGAAAAAAACCAGATCAGATTAATTAAATCAAATCGAATCGAACCGAATCAAATCAAACCAAATCGCATAGTATCGAACCAGATCAAACCAAACCAAACCAAACCGAACCGAACCAAACCGATCCAAACCAAACCAAATATAGCATAATGAAATAATGGTGTCGCTATTTTCAGAACTCGCGCAGCAGGGCTTTATACGAGATTGATGTATCGTCGTCAGCTTGCATGCTTTGGTTGGTCTGTGTTCTGTTCCTGCTGTACGTTGGTTAGCTGTGATTGGTCGAACGAAAGCGGCTCCGGTTCTGTGTGCGTTCGTGTGTTTGTTTTTCCTTTGACTGCGGCCGATAGGCAGAAGTGAATAGGAGCTATATGCTGTCGTCACCCTGTGTATGCTTGGAGATGCATCGTTATTGTTGGGTAGCTCTGATGGCAAGGCGGGCGCACTCATCCCGAGAAACGCACGACTGATTTGCCCGCGTTACCGGTGAAAAGCAACAGTAATGGGGTAAAAAAACTATTCGAACTGAAACAAATCGAACTCCCGTAAGAAACAGCCTTAGATATACGATGTGCTTCGATCCATGATGTGTGTTTGGCTGTTTTTTGCACTTTCTTATTCGACTTAATTTTTTCTCAGAGGTATTCTCTCGCTCCAGTTTGAGGAGGCTTTCCAGTGACCAGGGGTTCACTATTTTCGAAGCTGATGTGAGAACAGCAACAACAACAATATCAACAGCAATAACCACGAAATCGACGTCGATATCGAAAAATGATTGGGATTACTATTACAGGGGACAATAGTAAATGGATATGACCCAATATTGTTGGTAAAAGTAGCGAAATACGCCGTACATAGGTTTTGGAGTGTACCGTAGGTCCTGTTCAATATGCCCCCCCGTAACAGTCGCTCGCTCGCGCCAAATAATTGCTGTTGTCGTAAACGTTAACAGCAACAACGCGTTTGTCCTTTCTGCCCTAACATCGAGCCTTTGTTTTTTTGTTCGTGCGCTGCAGTTGAGGGAGTCGTGCACGGGCTGCATTCCGATAAATTTGGGTACCGGAGTAGGGTACTCGGTGATGGAAGTGGTGAAGGGGATGGAAGAGGCTAGCGGCAAGCCCGTTCCCTATCAGGTGGGTTGGTGACGTTGGGGTGCGGAATCGTATCAAACAGTGTGGTTGGCCGCGCTGTGTACCAGTCTGCAATCGCGTTGTGAATATTAGGCGCTCGATGCTCACATTTTTTTTCTTATTTTCTTTCGTCTTTTACACGTATTTGTCGGTCTCCCTCCGTAGTTAGTGGGCCGTGTCTTGTGTGATAACGGGCTTGTCAGGCCATGCCCCATCGGCTTATGTGAAAACAACTACCAGGTATTAATAAAAAAGCGACAGCGACAGTGGCAGTAAAGGCAAAAACTACAACGCAACTATTTCCCGACACGCTGCACGTTGCAGGTCCGCGCCACTAACGATAAAGGTCCGCGCCCGCCCCCCTCTTCAGTCTGTTTCGTCGTAGTTCCAAGCTCTGTGCGGGCATCGATCCATCTCGGCAACTTTTTTATTTCATTTTGTGTTTTATTTTATCCTCCGGCGGATTGGTAACAATAGAACTTAAGCTCACTATCCCGGTAACTGCCTCTCAATCCTCTCCAATATTTTGACCACGTGTGCACCCACCCATCCAGGCAGTTCCCCGCACCGAATGTGTTGACACGTTTTTATTGCTCTCCGTATTTTGTCAACTCGCCGCGCGCATTTTTTCCCCTCCTTTTTGTGTTCCCCGCGCGTCTCGCTGAGTTCTGAGTATGCAACCATGGATGATAGGGTCGACACCGGTGGCACCATCGAAAACGCGGTGCAATTGATCAGGAAGGGGGGGGGGGGGGGGGGGGGGGGGGGGGGGGGGGGGGGGGGGGGGGGGGGGGGGGGGGGGGGGGGGGGGGG
>JBBMHQ010061487.1:0-14821 GCA_037834295.1 Postelsia palmaeformis
GTTTAGCTGCCCAGAGCAGAGCATCAGATCGCTGTTCTAGATTAGCCCAGTGATGTGCCTAGATGTCGTGGTAGAGGACTGCAGTCCGCTACCTCTGGACGCCATGGTACCGAAACCGGGGGCAGTCCACACGCTGTCATTCCTCTTCGCGCATCTTTCCTCCTTACTGTTACTCGCAGCACCACCTACAGCATTAATAGTAGACTGCAATAAGTCTAGTATTGTCCTTGGTAATTATTTTTGACGCGACGAGGTTTCATGCAAACTTTCTTATTTTACCTGCCCAAGTGCATTAGTATCAACCTGACTTGCGTCAGCCCGAGCGCTAAGGCCCAGATACCAAGCCCTTTCGGGGACGCGCGCCGCGATCCCTGACAATATATATATATATATATTATATTATATATAAGTACATACGTACGCGTATACATGATGATCCTATTACGGGGGGGCATAGTTAATAGGACTTACGGTACACACGAAAATCTATATATTCCCCTACTTTCACTCACAGTATTTGGTCCTATTACTATGGTCCCTCGTAATAGCCTTGTGCTGTACACGTTAGGATTGTTACCGACTGGCTCTAACTACATTGTATAGCAAACGCTTGTCTTGATGAAAGGAGAACCGTCGCGATCACGACGACCAACATACTCCGATTGGTCAAACACGCGGGTCGGTCGAGCAATACCTGATGTCTGGGGACATACATATATATGTGCTGTATTGCTATTATCATGTTTCTTGCCATCCGACAATGTACCTGCAGCATGATCTTCAACATTGATCAATCATAACCTTCTCGAAAAAAGAAAACCTCGGAAACCTTGGAAACCCACGCACCAAGTATATCTCCCGTCTGTGACAACTTTCGACTTGTTGTCTACTACTGCTGTATTGTATTGCTGAGCAGGTGACGGGTATTCTGTTCGAGATGAAAGTGGACTATACCACCTGGTTCGGCGGCGAGATCGAGTTCATACACGGCATACAGGTGGACGCCTTGCCCACAATATCGCCTTCCGAAAACTGATTGTGTTCCCTGGGCCATGAGCTTTTTTCTTGCCTGGTAGTACTTTGGGGAATGATTCAAAGGTCGAACACATCATTTACAGATAGATCATCTACAGAGATATAATCTACAGATAAATGTTCTAGATCAGCTACAGTAGGTCCTAATCTGCCGTTATGATATGCTGGGCAGGATCTGCTGAGAACAGATCCAATATGTAGAATGTACTCGTGCAAAGCCTGCCAGGTATGTATGAAGTAACCGTAACTAAATGAGTACGGAGAACAGTAAAGATAATTCAGAAATTTGCTGTTGGTCGGGACTTTCGGAAGTTGAATAGGGTTCGGTATTTCCACAGCAGGGAGGCAGGCAGCGTTTTGGTTCTATGAGTAGTCTTTCGGGTTCCTGTGTTCGGAAGTACGAGTATAGCATTATTTATTCGGGTATACCTACATCATACCTGGTACCTGGTATATATCATGAGGATTTTTTAATCTACTGCGTTCTACGGTGGGGGTATAAGTTGATCATCCTTCTCTCCCGAGGCTATAATACTCACTCGATTATACTATAGGTGTTATATACCTCATACGAAAACTGTAACCCGATCAGCATTTCCAAAACCTATTAATAGTATTAATAGTATCAATAGCATTAATAGCATTAATGTTATTGATAGTATTCACAGTATTAATAGTAGGCATATCACGGGCAACAGCGTAAAACGCTTGTGATATTTCAACGATACTGGGTTTAGGAGCCCGGTCGGTCAGGAATATTTGCCTTGGAAGGCCAAAAGTGTTACCCCTATCGCAGCACGCCTCTGTATGTTAAAAGGATTACCCTGGACTCAGTATTCGATCGGTATTTTACCCCTATTATAGCTCAGTAGGTAACTCCTTGACATTTGGTGTCGTCCAGGCCACGGGTTCGAACCTCACTTCGAAAGTTTTTATATAGAAACGCTTGCGCGTGCCTAAAAGCACATCTCCCTGGTTCCCCACGTAATGAAACGAGGCCGGTAGGCCAACGTACAGACGTATGTATACGGTTCTGGCGCCCCTAAGCACTCGTCGTTTAGAGGGGGGGAGAGTGTTATAAGGATTACCCTGGGCTGGGCAATCGATCGGCATTTTCCCTCCATTATAGCTCATTAGGTGACTCCTTCACATGTGGCACAACTGTACTTACGTGTAGTACTGCTGAGGCTTCTTCCTCGCTAGAATTAAGCTCTGTATTTCGCTATCTCACACAACCTAACGAACAACAAATTATGGAATAATCCCATGGCCTACAGTAGATTCGGTACACACCCGAGACATCATGGACAACATTAGTCTAATAATGCCATTCCAACGATATTGGATGATGTATAGTCCCACAGTGCCCTTAAGGAGCCCCGTCAGTAAAACAGGGTTTCTCCAAAAAGTGTTATACACCTCTATCGCAGCACGGGTCACGGCATAGACACTCGCAGTAGGATAATGTCGCTATCAGGGAGGCTGTAGGATTTTGTGTATTACGTCCGTCAAGATCGACTAGATGTAACTGCCAACGATCTACGGAGACTGATTCGGATATTGGGTTATTTCCGTCCCGGTTCGGTTTGGTTGTATGTTGAAGTCACAGCTGACCCATACCAGGTACCAGGTATGTCAAACCAGGGAAATCCCCTATCTGGCAGTTATACTCTTCTGTTCTTCTGCTGATACTGAAATTGAGGTCTACTTCTTCTCATGGCCTCATGGTAAGCTCTTGGCCCACCCTGTTCTCTTTGGAACCGCAGCAACCTCGTGCATGAGTTATGCCAACACAGCACAGACTAGGAACATGTGCTAGATCATGCAGATGATACGGTTCCCACCCAGTAGCATGAATGAGCTAGATCGTACAGATCATATAGACCATACAGATCAGGTATACATCTTTTCCCCGAACGATCTAGATCATCGAATGAAATTATATGTATGAGGTGTGAATGAGTGCAAAAGATGTATGGTGATCGACATGTGACTGATGCATCACGCAGCTTGCGAAGTTGAGTGGACTACCGGCCTGACTATCGCTAGTGGGAAGAACTCACGGCTGACGTGTTGTCCGATTTAGATTTTAAAGAAAGCCTTCTTCTGGGCGTACTGAAGTATAAATTGTTGCACTTGATGCTTCATTGAGAACCTACGACCGCGCGTCACGCGCGACCTGTGACCCCGGCAGCAACATTTATTGGGGTGAGGAAGTACATTATAGACGGACACTTTCTACACAGTGAGTGGCAACACCTCTTTCTTCCTCTTTTGGCGATCAAGCGGCTGTTTGCACTTCAAATCACGGCGACATGTGTCCCGATCTATCGTGTAACAACGTCAGCTGCGGTGGTGCGAGCAGTCTTTTCTGCGGGTTCAGAGCGCGGGGGGGTGCAGGGTAGGGGAGCGCAATCCATGGCGCGGTGCGATTTTTCGAAGCAGTGATCAAGCAGAACAAAAAAAGATGCCGTATGTTATAGACAACGGTCAACCCGAAACGATGGACCGCCCACCCGAACCGTTGGCAGCAGGAGCAGTCCTATTCAACCCTTTTATGACGGGACACCATAGTAAATAGGACCAATTTTTGAAGGGTAAAAATAGCTAATTATATAGGTTTTTGTGTGGACCATAGGTTCTATTTACTATGGCCCCTCGTTATAGTACCGCGGTCCCATTTTAGGGACAGACCACTCATATTCGAAGTAGTTTGTCCCCAAAGAGATACTGCGATTCTAAAAGGGTTAATTCCTTTGCGCCCAAAACTGATGACAAAGACAACATCGGCCATCGAAGGGAAGTTTCACACAACACGATGTCTTATCCTACAAGAAAGGAGCTGCACGACCAACGGCACGCACACAACGCGACCCTACTCGTACTTCCATGAGGTCACACTATCCATGGCTCTACAGCAGTACAGCAGCAGCAGGTGGTCGACAAGGAGAACTCACTTCCCCGATAGGTACCCGGGTTGGAGGGCTTCTCTCTCACTTTGTGTTGCAGATAACCACCGTATGCCGCGATGCCGCTTGCACATTGGTTGCCTCCCCACCTATTCGAATAAGGCGTGCGGTTGGCCTAACGCATTTTGCCTTTCATGTATTGTGCCTTACCAGGTATGTCTTTTGCTCAATACCTTATGCCTTTTACGCCTGATGCGTTATGCCTCATGCCACCTCCGGTAGAATATTCCGGTGACGGCAGTGACGGGCAGCATACGGACGCCCGAATTTGCGAAGGAGGAGTGGGATCAGCGGTTGGCGGGAGTGATAGACCGGGCACCCGGCACGTGGAAAACGGTGCTGCTCATGAGCTACGCCACCATCGAGAAAAACCTGGCATTTCTTGCTATGCTGTGAGACCCTCACCTGTAGCAACTTTACCAGCAGTACTACTGTGGTAGCCTCGCCACTACTGTACACTCGTACTGGGATCATTTTAGAATGAGTGTAGGTGGGCGTATGTGTCGATTGAAGCTATCAGTAATAGTAGGCTATTTATTGTACAGTAGTCCAATAGCCTGCTGTAGTCGAATGCGTGTTCTTGTTCGGTTCTCCCCTCTCATGGTTTTCTTCTTGTTTCTGCACACAGCTAGCTGCTGATGCGTGACTGGCCGACACAAAAGCTTTAGCTTGAGTTTATCCTGCACATTATCGAATGCCAAACACCGAGCTATGATACATGGCGTACACGTCCAACCGTCACCAACCTCACTCAGGGTAAGCCTTAAGCCTTATGACACTTTTCGGCCCACGGCGGCGTCAACGTTCATTTGACGCGTTACATAGGTCTTCCGGAGTGGACGAAGGCTTGTCTCGAACGTGGGCCCTTTTTTGGGCGGCGACGAGGCCGCACTGCGAAACGCACTGCACGCATGAGAAAGTGAGCGTGAAGAAGGGCGCGGATCACAGCCGCGTGGTCAGCTCCCTGTGAAGTCGCTGTCAGTGTGTTGTCATGTATTTGTGTATATATACGAATTATAATACTTTAGTTCGTTCTGGCTGTTTTGTTTGCCGTCTGGCAGTTCTTTATGTATGTGCGTACAGCGCACACAAGCGAGCGTGCGTGTCAATCGCGAAAAGAGAGTGAAGAAACAGAAAACGGAGACCACTACGAGCACAAAAGCGTTAAAATGTCGTATGAACTCGACATCCCGCTTATGGTTAGCGATTACCACATACTGTTATAATGTTGCCTTCACTGTCCGACAGTATGCAGCATCAGCTTCACTACGCCGACTACTCAGAACCAATACTTCGCATCGCCATCCCCAGCGACATTATTATCATTATCACAAAGAGGGGCAAAATGTGAGTCATCCTCTGCCTCGTTTAGTTTGGTCTTGTCAAGCTTCTGAGTTGCTCTATCCCCGCTAAATCGGCCAAGCGGAGTCGATTGACGAGGCGGTATACCAAACAAAGACCGGGAATGGCGAAATCATTTTTGTGTTTACACAGGCGTTTTGAGGCGACGTTATTGTGGTTCTCAGAGAAGATATTAAAATCGGTTTCACATTTTATTATTATCTTTAGTGCGGAAGGACCCACGGCGCCCTACCGCAGACGACGCCAATGGTAGGGGGCGTACCCAATATGTTTAACACTCCTCAAATGAAGAAAGAGCTTTGTACTTCGCTCAAGACCTGGCCGTGCCTGGAGGGAAATGTTAAGCGCCCCGCGAAGAACAAAATCGACAAAAAAAACACGGACAGGGTTGAAATTACAATGGTAGCTGCAGCAGCTCCTCTGTTGACGAGGAAGTCCTGTCAGTCGAGTATATTTTGGCTCAAAGCTACCCCCGCTACGCATGGCTCTTTTTTGTGAAGAATGGGCCAACTGCGAAGGATGAGGAGTTGCTCTGACATTTTCATGGCGCCCCTTGGCCTTGTAGGTCCCACCACCTGCGATACCTTCTGGGCGGTGTGGTCAAGTGCATACACCACGAGCGCTTAATATTCTCGTTATACTTGTGTTTTCGGGTTATGTGGCTGCGCAGGACGCACACACATCGTAGGAACCGATCACAATATCCCCAGTATGCGTTGTATTTTATGGAGGCGTTACTGTTCCTCCGAAAGAGGAGCCACTCGCCCCTTCTCACCAGAATATGGAGCTCAAGCAGGAAGTAGGTAAACAAGAGGGAGTTACGCGTAGGTGTGCTTCTCGTTGTTGTTTCCTGTGGCTTTCTGGCGGTTTTCTTCTTTCGGGGAATATTTCCAAGTGATCAAAGTTGAAGCTACTATACTCCAATATACTATTGTGGTCCAACAAGTCAACCGTAGGCCGAAAGGTTTTTTTTTTTCCCCCTTGCTTTTTGTCTTTCGGGGAATGTTTACAAGACACCAACGTTGAAGCTACTGTAGTCCAATAGCCTATTGTGATCCAATAGTCTATTGTAGGCCAATATGTTTGGTTTTGGTCATACATTCCCTTGGTTTTCTTCTTTCGCGGCATGTTGGCGAGTGCCTAACGTTGAGGCTTCTGCAGGCCAACATGTTTGATTTCGTTCTAGGCTTCCCTTGGTCACCGTTGAAGCTCGTGCTGAACATTGTCGTATGGCAGCAAAACTCAACATAAAGAGTACAGCTGGGCGAGGTTGAATATCCACAATATCAGCTGCCGAGTGTGAGTGAAAACAAGCCGGTAACAGCCGAAGACAAACCTGGGCAACATAAAATAACCGCGTCCATCCCATACTGTCTCATCGTATTATGGCGCCACAACCCTCTAACTACCGCTCACAGCGTTCCACACAGCAGTCATAGTAAGGAGTTGGTCTTAACAGCGGCATTCCCCTCGTGCACTCGTTCCACCTTGTACAATGTCATGTAGGTGGTTCTGCCGACAGTTTCCGTGAGTCTTCCGTTCGGCAATGGAGGCCAGCCGTGGCCTCTTCCCGGGCGGATCGAAGCGGAAGATTTTGATCAGGGTGGAAACGGGGTTGCCTACTACGACGTCGATCCGACCAATCGGGGCGATGTGAGTGGGTAGTTAAATCATCATGGCAATCCTTCGCTCGACAAAACACGCGTTATTGTTAGTGATATCAATCTTTCACAGTATTAGTGCTGATAGTGAGCCGGCCTCTCAGGCTATCGCGGTATGTAACGGTTCCTCTGACTCAGCAGGACCGATGCAATCAACCATTTAGAAAAATAAAAAATGAAAAATGCTGCTGATTTGGGCTGTCACTATGTAACCCCACCGGCTGTATTGCCCCCCTCGCCAACCGGGGAGGGGGTCGCTTCGCTCGCCCGATCACATCCGATATTTCAGCAAAGATGTCGATTAATCGACTTCGCCGAAATACGGCAAAAAAAATGCATGCACTCGAAGCTGAGCTCTGATTCACAGCTCTTCTTGCACAGTATATAGTGTAGAGTGATTTATTTCTCGCAGGATGTTGACAGAGACGGCGTTGGCTGCTGACCCCTTTGGGGCGAACTGCACTTCCGGTTGTGGGCCTTAAACGCCTCAAGTTTGCAAGCACTCTATCCTCAGAATAATGTTGCGGTCCTTACCGGGTTGATGGAGACGTGAGGTGCATCATCGAACAAGCTACAATCACGGGGGGGGCATAGTAAATAGGACCTACGGTACACTCAAAAACCTATATATTTACCTATTTTCACTAACAATATTTGGTCCTATTAACTATGGCCCCCCGTAGTGACGACAGCGCAAACAACACCCGATTTATACCCAACGAAGCAAATGAGGAAAGGTACCAATACACCGCCTTGTTAACGCAGGCGTACCGGCAGGCGGGATCCGTGGACATCCAGGAGCGCCTTCTCCCGGCGGCGGGCCACAAGAATAGCATCAATGTCGGCTGGATCGCAACCGGAGAGTGGTTGCAATATTCCACATTTGTTGGCAAGGGCGGTAAGCTGATTGCCGATTACTGCTGTGTTATAATGGATCGGTCCTCAACGTGTTCTGCGCCTTTGCTGCAAGGCTTTCCTGCTCGGGGTTGAGTACCTGGTTAACACGTTCGGCATGTGACACCTCCGCCCCTTGCTGAGGCCGTTTGACTGGGCGATAATCCAAGTATGTGGAAGCCTACAGTAGTCATATCGCGAGTGCTCTCATACGCGCGAATAGCTCACACTGCTGTCTCACACGGCCGTGTTGCGTACAACAAAAGCATCCATGTTCGGCCGCTGAAAACACTTCTAAGCCAAGTTGTGCATGCAGCGCGACCGTTTTCCTTTCGCCCGCACTCGGGCGAGGCTCAAGTTCTCAGTTGAAGCAAGGTGTGCCCTATGCAATTAACAGTATTGTTTCAGCGAGAACCAATATCTCAAATTTCTGAGAAAAAAACGAGCCAAATTTTGGTGTTCCCTCCCATTTATCGCGTACTCTATATACACCAGGGATATACTAGGCATCCGTAGCCTGGATGCACAAGTGGAAAGACACGCGGAACGTCCATCAATACTGATAATAATTTGCAGATGCTACAGTAGAACGCCTCTTCATTGCTTGGATTGCCTGACTGCTGCCATGTCCTCGTACCGCGACACAGGGTTATACGCTTTCTCGTTCGCAGTCGCCTCTGCTGTGGCATCGACATCGAGATCGACCCCGAGGGGTTCGTTTCGACTGCTTAGCGGGGGTTATGGCTGCTCTTTTTTCTCCGAGGACCTAACGGGCGTCATCGTCGTGCCGCCTACGGTCGGACCACACAATTTCGTCAATCTACGAGTGTGAGGTTCAAGTAAATAGTACGTAGTCTAAATATTTTTGTTTTAATATACCTGTAAGGCCTTCCAGGTATTGGTAAGTAGTGAGGGGGCACTATAAATCGTTGCAGTACGCCGCTAGAGGGGATACGGTAACAATGAGAGCCCCCGGTGCTCCTTCTCGAAAGGGGGGCATGCGTGGTCAATGGTCAAATGACTATGGCAAGCAACAAGTAAGTAGGCCCCCCCCCCTCCAACTCATCTAATGTCATACGGCTACGGCCATGCATGACCTCCAGCCCACGATTTTCTTCCCCCACACCACCCCTCCCACCGCCGAGTTTCCCCCCGCCCCCCCGCCCCCCCCTTCGGTCATACGGCTACGGCCATACATGACATCGAGTGCATCGCTCCTATCGAGTACCCCCCCCCCGTTCGAGGTGATACGCTCCTACAGACTCGAGCCGTAACGTCGATTCGCGTTTACCCAAACATAGTATATTGCACAAGGTACTCTTGTTAACAGGTAATATTAATAGTAGTGTTTCGCGAAAGGCGAAAACCGACACGGGCGATATGAGAGGGTGCTGGACTAGTTAACGATGCACGCACACCTGTAGCATACAGAGTGCGAAGATGAGGAGTGATTAATTGCTCCCCCTGAGGCTTTCTACCGTATTACGGTTGGCCCTGTTCCCATGTCCCGTCAGGGTGAGGGCAAACTAACAACGTACACTGACCGTATATTATGTATAAGGACCGCTTAGTCTTCATATTAATGTTTGAGCGGCACTTATATTTGCACCCAGAGCGGTACGGTGCTTTGACCTACTACAGTATAGCACTACCGTCAATTGAAGCATTATCTCTCGCAGGAAAATACCATTCGTTTTGCCCTTTCGTTTTTCATCACAATCAACGTAGACATACACATACACGTGCGCGTGCCCGTGTTGTGTTTCGATCAGGCTTGCGCCATACCTGATATGTATATTTGTCCTCCTCTTGAGGTGCCCCGAGGGGCTCAAGCTCCTACGAAACGTTACTTTTGACGTATACATACCTGGTATTACACTTGAAGTCAGAGGTGGGGGCTTCCTCTTGACTACTGATGGGTGCACCTGCTCGACCGGCATCCCCCTCCCCCACTCTGCGAACATATTCACAGCATAACACCAGCATACAAGCATGAATGAGTCTTCAACGAAGTGTGAATCCAAAAGTGACGATTGTTTATCACTCGCTCGCCCACATTGTTTTTGTCCGGACGCGCAGCGCGAACGTCCGACTGAAGGCTGGCCACCATCGCATTCGACTTTGCGCCGTTGCTGGAGGATTCAACCTCGACTCCTTCACGGCACTGTTGATTTACCCGCTCATCTGATTATGATTGGTCGCGGCGCTCAGGTCGGGTCTTGCGGCAGTAGGCGTAGATGATACTGCAGAGAAGTATTATAGGATAGGAAATATAGTACTTGTAGTAGTACTTGTAGAAAAAGACGTTTCGTGCCCGCAGTTTTCTGATTGGCCAATCTTTTTAGGTCGGGATTTTCGATGGGGGGAAAGTCCTTGGAAGACATTTATTTGTCGCCAACCGGAATTGTGAATTCACTCTTCGGAAAGAGTAAAAAATAAATGGAAAATGGGCCGGTGCATGGCGACCTCAGTCTTTTTTTTATTGACCGGAAAATTGGTTTTATGCCCAGCATATATATTTTGAATAATTTCCGATAAATGAGGAAAAAGTGGAAGAATATGTGAAAGATCTGGAGTTTGGCGGATCGGAGAAATAAATAAAGTGGGGAAAACGAGGTAAAGACTGAGGGAAACAAAGGGGAAATCGTCAATAGGCTCTGTAATAATGCCTCACATACAGCCAAGAAAATTATTCAATACTTTTCCGGGTATTATGAAAGTACGGAAATATCTACCAGGGTCACATTTCCTCTTGTTCGGTGGCGATAAGTCTTTGATAAAGTTTTGTACTTGATTCAAGTTTTTCAAAGTTTTTCATATGGTGTATACTATTTCCCGCAATTTCGTCATTTTCAATCTCGCACGTTGGCCTGTACTTTCTCTACTCTGAATAAGTGAGGAATACATTTAATCTAAACCATCTTGTGCAGAAAATGATCTGCTTTCCGTTTTTCAGCTTAAGTTTTTCATTTGAAAAAGTAGAGCTCCGTACGGTGCATGGTCCCCTTCCTTCCTTCATCAACCCTTTCCAGCCTTTGTCTTCCCAGTCCAACCAACTGCATCCGCCATCAACTATATGACCCTCTTGGCCATCCCTCTTTTCAAACATGCCAACGAATCAATACCTCTCCACAAACCCCAGATTCCCTCCGTATTGTGTTCTATTTTGTTTCGCTCATGAAACTAGAATTATGCATACTATACGTGCTGGACCTTATCCACACTACTTAAGCAGTCTCTTCATTCTCTGCGCACTAACAGGCCAATATATATGTCTACCATACCACCCCCAAGCTCCATGTTCATATTTTTCTTTTATCTACCCGCTCCCCATTTATTTAGTCCCCTGGCCTAGTTACAGCTGAATTCCCCCGGCCACTGCCTTCCATTATAAGCTGAAACTCTTGAATCCCTATGCCCTTCCTCTCTTCTTGTCGATGCTACGTACATCATGAAGGACATCATGAAGGACATCATGAAGGCATTGCTCTTCCACCTCCCCTGTGGCGTTGGATTTCCACCATCGACACTTCTCCTGCTGAAAGCCTCGTTGCTCCTCCAATCCTTCCCGAATGCAAGCCATACTCTCCCGGTACCAACCCTCGCCTTCCCACTAAATCCCTTAGTGATACTGTGGCCTGACTGCGAGTCCACACTCTCCATCTATTTCCGCCTGCGTATGTATGTAGCAAGAGGACAGTTCACGTCCAAGCTAGGGTACAGCGGCATCAACTCTAACACCACCTTAAGTTCGCCGGCCTTTCCCCTCAAAAAGGAAACAGACGGTGGCATACTATCATCCCAATTGAAAAATTATTCACTCGCACCAAACACTCACTGCCGTTTTCTTGCGTGAAACCACTTCTTCGTGCCTCATTTGATCCCCTTTTGATCCTCCGAGCGAAAGTTTCACCCAATCAGCGCACCGCAGCAATTCAGGCGCCGGTTGCTGCACAGTAGTCTAGTACCACCACGCAAAAAAAAAGGCCGTGGAAGATCACGAAATATATATCCTGGTCAAAGTAGTATTCAAATTACGGGGGGGCATAGAAAATAGGACCTACAGTGCACACAAAAACCTATATATTTCCACATTTTTACTATCGAAAATCGGTCCCATTTACTATGGTGTCCCGTTATAAAGGTTAAATCACTGAGCTACCCAGTCAGTCAGCGCTGACTGAGCAGCAGCACTGCTGTAGTACTGTAGTAGACTAGATAAGTACGTAGTAATTCTGGCGTGCTGGATCGCCGATCGAGTGCTGTTAACCCTTTCAGTAGTGCAGTCTCGTTTCGATGATAAACCACTTGAAATTAGATAAGTTTGTACCCAAATTGGGACTGCAGCATTCATAGAGTGTTTACTCTTTTGGGAGGCTTGATTTAGAGGGGGGAAATCGCGACCAAACGTGTAACGTATACACAACGACGGCCACTGTGTCATTGGCGGATGATATAATGAATGGTTGGTGTCCGCTAGGAAGAATCCGTGCGGCCCCCACACGACGTGATGATATACTGTTCGAGCCTCAATACGAGGTGTGGGGTATACTTCTAGCTTCAGATTGTTTTGAATAGCCGCATCTTCGACCCCCCTTTTCGATTTCTGGGATGACATGGTCGTCATCCTTGCCATGTCATCCTTGATCGTCGTGTGGTCTGCATCTGCGACTATTCAGGGTGGGCTAATGTGATGGTATCGCGTTCCAGTAGCTGCAAAGCGGTGCAATACGTACCGGTATGTATGAGATAACGTGACGTGTTTCTTACAGTAACGTCTCCGTAGATTGTATTGGTATGATGAGGAGACAGTCAGATAAAAGTGCCACGAGTAGAACTGCACGTGAAGTGCTATTTATGTGACGGAAAGGTTCAGTAGATCAGTAGATTGTACATGCATGAAGATACATGGTTCAGGGGACAGTCTGGCACTCGATTGACCCCCTCTGTCGCACTCTGTTCCTGTACCCTAATTTGAGCTCTCCATGAGATGAGCAATAAGGATAACTTTCCCAAGAAGAAGAAGCGTGCCCTGACCAGCATCGACATCCCTGTGTCCTCCCACCTATGGGGCATCTTGGCATTATCTACCCGTACGCTCATCCTATACTACTGTCGTATATAGAGAGTTAGTAACACCACAGCAGTCATCCCTGCTGCGTTGTTTTGGTTGCTGTCAAGGAGGCCTAGAATAGCGCGATATGTACGTTCGATGTTAACAGCTCTTTCTTCGCGAAACCTTGCCGCAGAAATATCATACGCTGTGAATGGAGGGAACGATCCAAACGCGCACTGAGGAGGTACCCCCTCCTTCCCCCCCCGTGCGCGCGATGGTATGAGAAGACCATGGTAGATAGCTCCGGGCGTGAAACGGTGATCTCATCGAAGGGTTAATATTTGACACAAACAATGGAACCACGGATTGGATCGGAATGTCTCGGTAATTCGTATAAGAGAGAGGTCACTCGTTATTTTCGAGCTTTCGAAAAACCTCGTGAACCCACGAGCTGGTCACGAAGTACCTTGAGAGTTCACCGAGAACTACCCGGTCGACACCGATCCCTCCCGCAGATGGGACTCCTGCAGACGCGATAGAGGGGGCGAGGACCCCCTGCCGACGCAGGGGGGCTCATCCAATGCAATGCTTGCATTAGATAAGTGTGTGTCCACGGTTTGGAAACAGAATACGTTTTTTTTTCGTTTTATGGAGGCCCTCAGCTTGGGGAGTATAGATAGCAATCAGTCGGCGTCTACTCACGCCGAGCCCGTAAATTATCGTCTGGTCAGCTCGTCAGGACTTTGAAACAAACTCTTGAGCCTGTAGAATCGAAAGTCAGCTTGCGGCACAGTGCACGCCTCTCACCCTACCCGTGAAGCTTCGGTCCACAGGATATGCAACAATGCACCCACGCCCACGCAGGGGGGAGGGTGGCGACCATAATAATATAGAAAATGCGCCTACTGTACTGTAGACAGGTGTTCCATGCAACACGCAAGATGACACCCCTTCCCACATGAGTACACCTTCACCCCACCCCCACCCCGACGGGCTCCCAAGGTACAGTAGTTCTCTCGATAGCCGGGAAGAGTAGAAACACTCACAGTGCCGAGTGACGTGTGTATGGCAAAAGACAACTCGTCGGACAGGTCAGCGATTCCTACCGTGTTGATAAAATCTAGATATTTCAGCGCAGATGGATCTGTTCACGATCTTGTGTGATCTGTATCATGTACGTACAGTAGCTCATGTTGGCAGATGGGACCCATATAATCTGCAGTGAGTATCTTGTGATTTATTAACCGTACATATTTCCTGGGTTGTATGTGTACTTCGTTCGCAGGTCATCTAGATAATCTGCCGCAACGGCGAGCGGGGAACTACGGGTAGGTAATCTACAGTAGATAAGCTACCGCAACGGCCAGTGGGTAACTGCGGTCGATTCTCTGACGCGTTCTTTGATAAGAGGTGACACATTCCCGCCAAAATATGTTCTGAATGACGGGGCTCCTTAACCCCTTTAGAACCGCAGTCCGGTTTTGGGGACAATTTGGGACAAAGTACTTGGAATTTGACTGGTCTGTCTCCAAAACGGGACTGGGGTTCTAAAAGGGTTGACCCATTTAGGATCGTAGACCCGTTTTGGTGACAAACTACTTATAATTAGAGTGGTTTGTTCCCAATTGTCCCCAAAACCGGACTGTAACACTGAAAGGGTTTTAAGCCAAAACCGTCGGAATGCCAATCTTCTTGGTACAATATTTCGAAAAGGGTAGCTTTGTCCGTAGACGAGGTAACGGCCTCCGCAAACGAAGTAACGAACAGAGCAGGGTTTATTGGTAGAGAGAATGTGGCATGTCTGTATCGGGAACTGGGATAGAGCAAGTTCGGTTGGAAGGGAA